>JARHVA010005760.1:487500-687500 GCA_037957365.1 Torreya grandis
AATATCCAAAAGGGAGACATATATAATTTAAATGCTTGAAAGCTATATGATATAGACAAAATTAGTCTACTAAATACAATGAGGGTTTAGGTTTGGACAAGTCTATAGGTTTTAATTATGGATATTTGATCATGCCTATGGCCTCTATTTTCCAAAATACTTATTCCTCAAATATGGGGAGACGAGTATATTGATTTTCTATAGTTTAGGATGTAAAAGTGTTTGATTTAAGAGTGGAATAATGTGATGGTGATGTCATGATATTGAGGGATCATGGTATGTGAGATTGTTTAGGAGATGAACAAGAATTATATGAGGTTAACAAGCTAGACTTCACTTTTCTAGTAGGATAGGGATTTGTGATGGACTATATATGGTAAATAGAGGATTAGATTGTGGATGGGTATGAACTAGAGGTAAAATTATTTAAATGGGGTTGAAGCCTAGGGGAATTTGGGCACCCATTTCTAAGAGTTGAAATAGGAATGAATCCTTGTTGGAAATAACATATTTACTAAATAAGGTAATATATTTATTATTACACTAACTAGGAAGGTCATGTCCAAGTATAGGACTAGTGGATAGGAGATTAGAATGCGACTAGTTATCACAAGAATTAGATGTGGATAAGAATTGATGAAGCACTTATTTGGTAGGTGACCTTAGGTTTAGGGGTTAAAAATAATTGAGAAGGCAAGCACCCATCTCCAATAGTGGTATAAGGCACTCATCCTTATTGTCAAAGATATACTTGTGAAATAGGGTGGGGCCACCACTTGTATATTGGGGTACATTATGAATATGGTTATGATGAATGGAAAATGTGAATGACCATGGTGGGATATTAAGTGGTCCAAGTGTATATGGAGATTTTTGATGGGAAAAGATAGGGGATGTTAATTTAGGCTTTATGGGATTAAGTTTTGTAGGTATGCAAGCATCCATTTCTAAGACCCACAAAAAGATCTAATCTTTGATGGAAAGTAGGTATTTATCTATTATAAATGGGTCTAGATCCATTTGAGTAGATTATGGATGAAAGGCATTCAAATGAAAAAATGGGGTTGATGTTAAGGTAGATTAGGGATTGGGTAATAATATGGTCCTTGGATAAAGTAAATCTAAATGATTGATCTAGTATGAAAAGTGATGGGTGAGGATGAGATAGACTAAATATATTATGATATTAGACTAGGATCATATTTCAAACTTATAGTATGATAGTTTCTAAAAATCTATAAAAAATGTCTAGTTTCAAGATATCAAAAGGATGGGGATTCAACTAATAGCTAAATTTAAAATAGAAATATGATGATTATATGGGTGCTAGTTATAAATACGCAAGATGACTAAATTAGAGATGTCTAGATTGAGGATGACTAGATGCTATATTGAAATCAATAAAGTGATAAGTTGTTAATAAGGTATTGACTGAATAAAAAAATTATAGAATAATGGGTGATATAAAACATGATGGTGTATTAGAGTGATGGGATGATATTTAAGGACAAGAAAAGGACAATCCCAAAACTTAAACCAATTTACTCAAGGTGGGATGGATATAATGGGAATAAATAGAGGGATCAAGGATGATGGGATTGAGATCAAGACAATTATATGAGGGTGGTGATGCAATGATGATTAGTGGTATGGTGAGTATATTTTAGACAAATGTATGACCTAAAAGATCAACTAGATGTGTCGTAGGATAAAAAAGCAAGACAAAGTAAGATGGGATTTGTTTACATGAGGTAAGATGAGATGAGATGAAGACTAATTATAAGATAAATATATACAAGATAGGGAGATAAATAAATTGGATGATGTAAAGTTAAAGTACAATAGAATTGTCAAAGATGGGGTCATAAGATGTATAACATATACAAGACTATACAAGATTAAGGATGTGATTAAAGATAAAGTAGATAAGGATATATAGGATATGATGACAGGTAAACTAAATAGGGATGTAAAAGATTATTAATAATGTAAAAGATGGGATATATAAGATGATTCAATTTATAAAATATAATAATGTATGAAGGATATGAGAGGGTGTAGTTAAAATATGGTGACTAAAGGATATGATAAGGTATGACTTAAGATGAGATAATAGTAAGACAAGATGTAATAATGGACAAGGTAATATTAGACTAGATGATAAGACTAAATATGGGGTAATGAGGGTATGATTATGATGGGACAAGATACAATATAAGGATGTGATATATGTAGACTAAAGGTTAAGACATATGGTGTGGAAATATTGGTATGGATAAATAAGTCTAGGGTATGACTAGGTTATAGAATACAATTGAAGACTATGGTAGGGCTAGGATATAATAGTCAAGACTAGATTAGGTAAAGAAGATATGAGGTGGTATAGGTTTTACTAGTGTTAAAGGTATAAGATTATCTAGGATATGATTAGGATGAGAGGTGATGAGAGTAGACGAGGTAAGCTAAGAATGTATAAGTTAAAGGGATAAGTCTAAAATGTACAAGGTAATATGATATAGATAAGGCTTTATAAGATGATGATATATGATACCTAGATAGACATGTATAGGTTAGGGTGAAATTCTAAATAAAATCACAAAAAACATTGGTCTAACACAACACTCACTAGATCAAGTAGATTATAAACCTATCATTAGTAAACTGATGTGGGAGTGTAACTTGATGATTGCACCATCTAATAGCATCATAAGTGAGGCTATAGGTTGGTGACCATTAAAAAATATTCCAAACCCACTCAACCTCATTTGCACATAATGGTCACTATATGAGTTGATACTAAATTTGGAAATAAGTTGTTTGTTATGATTGATGGTCCTATTTTAGTCTATATGGGCTCATTAGGGGCATCCTTGATATACACTAGGTAAATGGGTCCCAAATCTATATAGGGTGTTGCCTGATGTTTGGGTCAAATAATTAAATCCTCCCCTTTATGAGATCCTATATATTGTCTCTTGCTTGACCTAATGATAGTTTTACCTCTTATTTAGACTCTACAAAAACACAGAGTGTGGACTTGTGCTTGGTGGTGAAATCCATGGTCACAATCCCCCTAAGTCTATGACAAGTGCTGGGTGTCATTTAGGTATATTAATATTTTGAAAAGCACAAATTTTTTGATTAGTTATTTATTAGTAAAGATAACAAAAAACCATGAATAAAAATATAATAAAACTAAACACTCTTACCTAATAACAAAGGGGAACATAACATAATGAAAAAAATCAGAAAATAGAGATAAAAACATTACAAGTTTTTTACCTCCTTTATCAAAATTGATTTCCACTTATTGGCATAGTAGATGTTCATGATTGGTATATGGCATTAGAGACTTATATCAATGATTTTCCATGTCGGTAGCACTTTTCCAATGGTCATTTTTGGCTTTGCTAGGCTTAGTTTTGCTTAGTGTGAAGCTTGGTATCAAATGGGCATTATAACATTACTTTGATGGCTTATTGAAGGCATTCTTATATAATAACCTTAAACACAAAATATTATTAGAATATGGTGTGGGTACTTATATTTATATTTCTAAGAATTAAATATAACCCTTGGGAGGTTAGGTTTAATTTTAACCTTGGTTGAGTATAAAATAACCTAGGTTGAGTTAGGTTAACCCTAAGTTGGGTCAAAGCAATTATGAAGTCTTGACACATTAGTTTCAGATATTCATGAGCCATGACAAATCACTTTATATATTTTTGACGTCGTGACTCACTTTTTTAGAATATTTAGGAATTAATAACTCACTTTATTAGCTCTTTTGACCTTTGACTTCATATTTGGCTAAATGTTTTTTTTATAAATGAAATTAACTAATTCAATTTAGAATTTTTAATAACAAGTTAATTAATATTTGATTTGTAACTAATCTTGCTAAGTGATTTTCAGATTTTGAGATTTGTTTTAAATGTTTTACATTAATAGTCTGATAGGCCAAGAGTGTTAAATTACTATGTCATAATTTGGTTAGGCTTAAATCCAAGCTAGGATATTGGTGCACACAGGGAAATACTCTAAATAAGTAAGCTTCACCATGTTTCTAAGAAATTATATCCTTTAAGCCTATGAAATTTGGCATCCAAGTGATTTTTAGGATTAAATTACATCATTTGCTAGAAATTGATCTGAATTCTAGTTTAGACATGAAAGTAGACAAAAATGAATTTTAAAAACTTCCACATCAAGTTTCCCCATAAAAAATGAAAATGGGATGGTTTATTAGCAGTTTTTTAATCCTCCAAGGCTTGATGCTAGGATGTAGGGAGGATAATATACACCATTGTAGGCATCGAGTATAGACAAGTAGATAAAAATTGATTGATGAATTAATTAAGTGTGATATATATAAAATATATACAAGATAGTTTTAAAATTTCCAAAGTATTGTATACGTGTCCTGCAAAGTAAGTGATTAGTAGTTTCAATTTGGAAATGTTGAGGGACAACCTATAAGACAATATGTTAGATAGAAAAAATAACCTACAATACAAGATGTTAGTAATATGATAGATAAAATAAAGAGACAAAATTGCAAACAAAATTTCCCCTTTGAAAATCCAAACAAAATGTCAGTCTAATAATCCTTAAAAAATAGTGAAAAAATTACAGGTTTTACACTATAAATTTTTAATTGAGGGGCTTAGATGTGGGGATCAAGTGGAAAAAGCCTCCAATGGGGTCAAGGGGAAGTTCCCCTTGTAGGGTCCAGGGTTAGAGCCCTAGACATGATCCCTATTGTGGTACAGGGTAGGGTCAAGGGGAAGAGCCCCCAATGCCAAACATACTTTTGGGCTTATGGGATGTTTAAAATGATTCAAAATTCACTAAAAAAATCTAAAAAGTGATAGGAATATCCTAACATTAATGCTTACATAATATTATTTGTAATATTATTAATAATATGAGTTGTCAATTCATTTAATACTAATAGACGTAGAGTAATATAATTATGTGTGAGAACAAATCATGTATATAGTAGATAAAGATATATGAGAGAATAAGGATACAAAGAGTATTTTATGGAAGAAGTTAAGATATTGATGATGAGGATTGACTCCTTAATTTTAGGTGGTCCTAAATTATTTATATGTAATCCTCTCAACAAATTAGATATCCTAAATAAAATTTAATTTTAGAAAATTATTATGTTGATTATTAAGTGTTAAAAATACAATAATCTAGACCAAAAATATAATTTGGTATTAGAGCAAGATATTATCAGAGCTATGTCTAATCCTTATCTAGGGGTAGGCATTAATTTCATGTCATAATTTGATCAGATCTATGGCCTTTCATTGTCACATATAATAGATAGTTATATTCTAAGCATATTACTTGGGTGAACTACCTATTTACATATTTATATGAATAAAAAATAGAATTGGACACAATGTTTGGTTATTATAAGCATATTAGAGAATGACAACCACTCTTAATGAGATTGTTGGTGTCTTCATGTAACATTTTTATCCTAGTCTTGTAGCTAGTCTTTCAATGGTTCACAAGCTTGGGTGATTTGCCTATACAATCTACTTTGCCATCATAGCTGAGCATGTTTAGATCATAGTCTGCCATAAGTAAAAGTCATACATTTTAGGTGTCGTGCTTTTTAGTTTTATGAGTTTTTTAGATTTAAAGAGTGTATATGGTTTTATGCTGTTATTATTTTTGTTAGAGGTTAGACTCTAAATTTTATAATTTTTAGTCAAAATCTTTATTTTAAGTCTTGGTTTATTGTCATTACATGTCGATATTGTTAAAATAGGTTTTAGTTTAAAAAAGAAAATCAATATATTGTTTATGTATTTATTAATTATCTTTGGGCCAAAATTAAAATTCTAAAGTCTAAAATCATTTTATATGTCAATAAAAGTATGTCATCAAGGTTTTTTTAAAATTGTCATTGTTAAAAAATTGTCAATTTATAAACTGATGCATTTTTAGGGTAACTGGCATCCTTTAGATGGATATTCCACTAGAATATTCACTAGACTTAATTTTCAAAAATGGAAAGTGAAAATCAAAATGCAACTAATGAATAAAAATTTGTGGGGAATTGTCAAAGGAAAAGAAACACAACTCATATATGCAAATAAACTACTAGAATGGAACAATATAAATGATAAAGCTAAATCCATCATTGGTTTTAAAATTTCTAATTCATAACTACATTATGTGGATTTAAAAAAATCATCCATGAAAATTTAGGAAAATTTAAATAAGTTATTCAGTGCTAAAGTAGTTAATGCTAAATTTTCCTTAAAATTATGCTTATTCAAATTAAGTATGAATGAAGGAAGCATAATTTCTAGTCATATAAATGAACTCAAATCCATCATGAAGGAGCTATAAAAATTAAATTTCTAGTTGATGATGAAGATGCTAAGGCCATTCTATTAAAAAACTTGTCTAATAAATATAATAATGTTGTATTCACTCTTGGTCAAATGCCATCACAGTCCTAAGAAGACATGATCTTAGCTCTCCTAGCATAAGATAAAAGGATTTCAAAATATCTAAAAGTAAAAAATATAATGTATTCAAAAAATCATAAAAAAATTAACCAAAAAAAAAGAATAATTGGAATGTTTCTATTACAATAAATATGGGAACACATCTTGGTTTTGTAAGATTTGAGCTAATGATATGCTCAAGGGAAATCTTAAAACAAATGTGGTTAATGAAAAAAACCATCTAGTGATGAAGAACCAAAAAATTAAGAACCAAGAAATGATGATATAAATTATAATTTTGAGGACTTTATATACTAATTAAAACTCATCCAACATGAGGATAGAGGCAACAAAGGATATAGGAATTTCAACATTCTCTCGTCAGCCACAAGTGATAGGGCTGCATAATAGAGTTGTGGCTTGTTTTTCAATTATGTTTTTAATTTATAAAAATAAGAATATATGGATCATACCTATTTAATTATTGTAATAAATGAGCTTTTTTCTTTGTATTTCCCCTTAAGGTAAGCTAGTGATGAGAACTAATAGAGTACTATAACATCATGATTTATATGGTTGGTTAACTACATACAAAACCATATTTTTTTATTTTAGGTTGTTGGTAATTTGAGTTTAAAAACATCATAGTTATTTGTAGGTTGGTGGTAATTTAAGAGTAAAACCATCCTGGTTGTTTATAAGTTGGTGGTTAGCTGAGTGAAAAACCACCATTTGAGTTTGTTGGCAGTTATAGTACATGATAATGTTTTCTCTACATTTTTCACTAAGGGGGAAAATGTTAGGAATAGCCTAATGTTAATTCTCACATTATATTTATTTTTAATATTATTATTAGTATGATTTTTAAACTCATTTAATAATAATATAGGTAGAATAATATAATTATGTGTGTGAGTGTTTTGTGAGAACAATTCATGTAGACAATAGACAAAGATGTATGAGAGAATAAAGGTGTAGAGAGTATTTTGTGGAGAAATTTAGATATTGAGGATGATTATTGACTCCTTGATTTTATGAGGTCCTCAAATATTTATAATTTCTCCTCTCAACAAATTAGATATCTCAAATTAAATATGTTTTTAGTAAATTATTATGTTGATTATTCAATGTTAAAAATACAATTATTTGGACCGATAATATCAAAAAGGGCACTCAAAAAAGAAATTTTTGAGGAAAATAAAGGGAAGTTTTAAAATGCAAAATAACTATTGTATAAGACCAAATAACTTATAACACAATAATGCCATAAAAATACACAGTTAATGTTAAATCAAAATCACTTCTAGAGAGACAAAATCACTTCTGACAAGCCAAAATCATAGATATAGACAAGTGATAATGAAAATGGATAATTAAATTTCATATTTACCATGTGGTTAATAAATTAAAATTCACTTATAGGATTAAAAAAATTGAAATTATGAATAAAAATCATAGAAACATAAATCAAATTTTCAATAAGTAATAAAAAATAATATTTTCAAAATCGTTAATAAGGGCAACTCCATGAGTTGTAATATCACATCAAATAGGACACAACATTAATAATAGTGAAAAATTCTGACCACAATGATTATATATTTATACTTTCCTTCTACATAGTTAGAATAGATAAACATAATGTATAATTAACTAAGAAAATGAAGTATTTAACAAGAAATTGGATGATATGGATTTCTATTAATGAGTTTTAACCAAATGAGAATATGAAATATTTAAAAGTAATATTAATTAACTATGAAATATTATGATTTTATGATTAAAGTGAATGGTTATACAACAAGATAAAGGCAACCAATAATAAATTAGTTAAAATTAAAAACCCACAACTAGGCAATCTATAATTTCAAAACAGGGTGGGGAAAGAGGCTTTAAATTGATAAAAAGAATATTATATTCCTTACAAAAAAAAATTAGAGTCAAAAACAAAACTATAGAAAGTATATAAAATGATAAAATATTTAAGGTAATTTGACTAGGATCCTAAGATATACATGTTTCAAAATCACTAGTCAAACTATTGTAGTCACAATTCAGCTACAATGTCATAATTAATGATAGATAATTTTGCACAAAATAAAAGGTAGCCAAGGAAAATAAAAATTATTTACAAGAGATTTTTTTCTCCTAATAAATTAAGTTATGTTCAAATCTAAGATAATGTAGATGTTATAAAATCTTAGAATTATTAATTAATTTGATCAAAATCTAATATTTGGGTTTCAAGTGATCAAAATAAAGTCACAACTATATAAAAACATGAAATTTTTTTATGGAAGTATATTTTTGATAGAATATATATTAAATTAAAAATCATAAGTAATTCATTCAAAGTCACAATAAAAAAATCAATATCACAACTACATATCAAAACTGCCTATTTGAAGTTGTAATTTTACACAACCTTACTAAAAAGACTAATGGCTAGCATTTAAGCTAGAAGATTGGTCAAAACCATGACTATCAAGTGTAATATTTTAATTTCATAGTAACTTATTATAGATAAAAATTATAATTCACCTGGAACATGAAAATTTTGAGATTATGAGCACAATTCCATTCCAACTATTTCATATAAGTTTTAAAATCATACTTCATACACATGATTAGCATAAAGGAGGGATCCCACTATGGTCACCAAATTTGAGATGATAAATTTGAGAAGTTAATTAGATTATGCAATTATACACTAAAATCAATTCAAATTACCAATTCACTTAAAAATTGGAAACCTTTAGATCAAAATGGAATAAAATTAACATTTAAGACAACATTCTAATCTAAAGCCAAATGTTCCCAATCAAGATTTAAAAAAAATATTAAATATTATAGATGTTAGACTACTATAATAGACTCATATTTTATGATAACATGATATTTGCCTCATAAATTGACTTATAGATAATGGATTATTGGACAATTATGAACTTGAGTAGATTACTGGATGGGTTAATGGTTTTTGGATTAATAGGTTTCATTCACATTAAACTCATTATCCCAAATGGAAGAAGATGGTGGGTTTAAATAAATATAAGGGAAGGAATAAAATGGAATTGAAATTTACCAAGAATCCTCTAGATTTATAGGTTTCTAGAGAGGAGGGATATGATATTAGAGGATTCTAGAATTGGAGAATTATATAACCCATTAGGGGGATTAATAATGAATAAAGGGAAGTTATAATAGTTTATAATAAGGGTTAGGTGAGGAATAGAGGGTAGGCTTGTAGGAAATCTTAGGATTAGGTAGGTAGGTGGGTTTTAGGAATTTTAAATTCCCAAATATTAGACAAGTGAGATTAGTTAGTAGACAATGAGGACCTAGTTGGATTAATTGGTTTTTGGGGTAGGAATAAGGGTAATAGATGAAGAATAATGGAAAGGGGTGTTATAAATAAGATAAAGAGTATTAGTAATGATGAATTAGACAAAATACTATGGGATTAGTGATGTTAATGTCAAAATGTTTAAGCCAATGAAAGTGAGCAAATTTAGATGCATACAATAAGTATCTTTATGTTGTATAGTTGATCTAATCTCAAATTTTAGGTGGAAACTCACTTTTTATCAAAATTTTGGGGAATGTTACTTCAAATCTCTCTCTCTCTCTCTCTCTCTCTCTCTCTCTCTCTCTCTCTCTCTCTCTCTCTCTCTCTCTCTCTCTCTCTCTCTCTCTCTCTCTCTCTCTCTCTCTCTCTCTCTCTCTCTCTCTCTCTCTCCCCTTGGATATATGTGCTTTAAATATTTACTTATATTTATCATAATCTCAAATTTTAGAGACTTATAATGATAAATATATTGTAAAATAACTTTCCCATTGGAAAAGTAGTTATGTTGACACACACATGTAATCCTAAACATTTCTCTTTAAATTTAAATCTATTTTAATTAATTTGAACCTATTTTATATGCATTGATTCTATATCGTAACATGTACTTGGTTGCAAGTCAGTCAATAACAAAGCACTCAAGTTGGTCACACACAAATACAAGGTATACATACACATGTAGGCACACATTCCTTTCCTTTAAACTAGAATTTTAATTATTAGATTAAAAGGTGGGAAATATATATTATATTTTGTGATTATATAACACCTCATTCTTATACACTTGGCAAACTTAGACCTTGGTTGTTCCTCTTAGTTCTACACTCTCCTTGCTTCCACAAGACTCACATTTAATATATTTTATGGCCCTTGGCCTATCTCTTAGTTTAACCAGTCTTATATTGATGACACAAAAATTATATCTTATGATAATTCTTAAAATTTACTTATCTTACAAATTTTTAAGTTCTGAGCTTTGTACTTATTTTTCTACTCCCTAAACACTAATGTCTAGGATAGATAGTAGCATCGACATTATTTTACTACCTGATGAAAGTGTCTAATTCCATAAAGTCATCTAATTTGAAAATGTAACATATTATAATGGTTGGAATAAGTGTTTTAATGTGATTTATTACTCTTTATGGATTGATATAAATACAAGATGAACCCTTATTAATTCCTCACCTATGAAACACCTAGAAAAGTCTAAAGAGACCAATTCAATTATAAAAAATCACTCTATTAAGAATTAAAAATAAAAAAATATTCCATATTTCAATACCATTCATAGGTAAAACATATATATAGGTTTGAAGTAATAAAGGAGTAGTCCAAGAGCCTAATTTTCCAAGTTGCAAGATAGGTAATTGTTATACTTGCTTTACACACATTGCATGATTCACACATAAGATAACATGTAGGATATAACTACATCAGTCTAAGGCCCTCTTAAATGTATTATATATATAGGTAGTATCCTTTGATAGAGGGGTCATTAGGTTCAAATAGATAATGTGTTCCCACTAAACCATTTTTCTCCAAAGTCATATTGAAGATGGAATGTTAGGGTTTTTCCATTTCACAAGGAGTGATCATCCATGACCTATATTTGAATTTACCAAAGCAAAGGTGAATCCAAACCTATAAGCATCTAGGTGGTCACATATTATTTTTCCAGATATTACATACAATACAATATCATGGAATTAGATAGTAGCATCAATGCAACCATCCAAACCTCACACAACTGTCCAAATAGCCAAAAGCACTAGATTCAAAATCTAACAACTATTCCAAAACTATCTTCCTACCTACTTTTATCTTATTCTAGATTTAAAACTATATTAGCATTAAAATAAGATAAGTACTTATCTTCTTTGTCATTCTTATATCTATCCTAGTTATGCATTCCATATTTAGATGATCTCATCATAACAAATTTAGTATATGCTTGTATCCAAGTTCAACATCTAATTGGCCTGGTATATATATGATTATCAACCTTATGCCATGTAATTAATATATTATTATCCCTAATATTAAATTTAAAAACATATAAAAAATTTAATTTTAGGGTTAAACACATTTATACACATAACATTTAAAACAATGAACAATAAAAATATAATAGTTTCTTTAGAACGGTCAATAAACTTCATGATTGTTATGATCTTAAGTCTAGATAAATGTAAGATAAGGGAATGTTAGAATATTGACTTATAAATAGGAAAGTGGGAATATAAAATATGGTTTGATGGTGGTTGAGATGTCCTTAGATACCCTATGCAACTGATCATTACCTACATAGTTAATGTGGACCTCAAGCTGATGTAGTTCTCCTAATATGGAGGAATGAGAAATGATGATGTTAATTAGGATGATACTGATTAAAGGAAAGAAACCTTCCCAATAAATGTATGTAAACACATATAAGTGGGATGAAGATGAATGTTGTCAATGATGTTTCCTAAAATAGATAAAAGCATGGATTCTAAAGCTAGATAAGATGACAAATTAAATAAATATTTTGTCATTGTATATCTCTTTTTGGTTTTTTCTAAATTTTCTAATTTTAAGGATTTTGGGAATTTTTTGATTTTTAGGGATTTTATGCTTTGCTAATGTTTTGGAATTTTTGTAACTTTCTAGTGTATACAAGGACAACCATACATGCATGTATAGGTGGAATGAGAAGTAAATATAATGGAAAATGAAGACATATATACAAGGAGTTACTAGAAAATGGAAAAATGACTTTAGTAGTGGATACATAAAGTGATGTAGGATGGAAAAAAAATGGAAACCAACTAGATATGAGATGGGATGAAGGGATACAGGGTTGTGAGAAGAGGGAACAAAAAAAGAATATTTCCAAGGAATAAAAGATAGGGAAACCTTTCATGTGTCCATTTGAAGTCTTATTACAAGGATGTTATCACATTTTGATCATGCCATATTTACTACAACCTATAACACTTTTAGTTCACCATCAAGGTCAACAAGGGAAATGGATATTGGGATATGATAAAAATTAGATTATAGACATAAAATAGATGGGAAGGGAAGTGAAAGCACATAGAAGGATGCCCCCAAGTATGGTTGCTTGTATATAATTCTCTGATGGATCAAGTGTAAAATTAATTGAGGTGAATAATGTTTATGGGATCATTTAACACTTTCCCATATTTTATTTCCAATATATATTCTTTGGAACCATACTTAGTTGTGAGTATATATGTACATGACTTGTTAGGATTAAACTCACCTTTATTTTCATGCTTTGTGATGGTGTTTCCTTGATTTTATTTAAGCACTAGATCACCAACTTCAAACTATAGAAATAATGAAAGTATTATAATTGTGGCATATCTAATTTTGATATGATTTGAGATGGATTACAATAGTTAGCCATTTATAATCAAAGAGTTACAAATATTATAGTTAGGCTAATTTATAATCCTCATAATCAATAATATCCTACAATGAAATATGTAAGGATGCAACTCTATATCTATAAGGAGGACAACTAATGATACAAAGACCAAGGAATAGAGACACTTATGCGTGTGAATAAGTTGGTTCAATAATCCTAGAAATCATGAAATAGTTGCAAATGCCAATCACAACTAGTGCCATTGAAAATATTTTGAGAAAATTTGAGAATAGTCTTATTAGATGCCTCTACTTGACCATTGCCTTGAGGATAATAAGGAGTTTACCATTTATGTTTAATATGAAATTCATTACAAAGGGATTTAGCATACTTATGTTTTAAGGACTTACCATTATCAAAAATGGTGTTGGAACATATGCCATAACATAAAATGATGTGATTAAGGATGAATTTGGAAATCTATTTTTTGGTTACGTAAGTGAGAAGAAAATCCTCAACCCACTTAGTAAAATACTTAGTAGTAGTAAGGATGTGTTTTATGGTATTTAGTTGATGTGGGGTTTATGTTCCTTATGAGATCAAACCCCCATGTTGAAAATATACAAGGAGATGTAATTGGCTAATGTGTTTTTGATAGTGTGTGAATTAAATCATCATGTTTCTAGAAAGAGACACACTTCTTAGCATAATCACAAGCATTAGATCCCATTTTCATCTAGTAATACCTTGTATAAAATAATTTATTTGTGAGGACCATTATGATAGTATGGGACCCAAAAATCCTATCTAAACATATTTGATAGTTAATTCTGCTTCTCCATATTTAGATAATGAATAAGCATCCCATCATAACCTTTATGATACAATGTGCTTCCAAGCAAGGTGTAATGGGAAAAACTATGGATGAGTGATTTTTTTTGGGTATGGAAAAAGTCAATGGGAAGGTTATGGTTCTGAATGTAAGTGTATATGTCATGGTACCAAGGTGAATTGGGGCTAATGATTTCACATACCATTCCTAATTTTAGATAATTGTATGATGACATGATTAGTTGTTTGATGAGGAACTGATATTCTTGGAAGTTGGAAGACATTTATAAAAGTGATCTAATAAGTGGCCTTGACATTATCTAATATGTTATTAGCTCATGGAACTTGTACAAACTATATATGCTTAAATTATTTTTTGAGGCTATCCACCATGAAATTATATGGGATGATATTATCATCCTTTCTTTGGTATTTATCATTGACTTGATTGATGATAAGTTGGGAATCACAATATACCAATAATTATGAGAGCCTCATATTTTTAAAATAATATTTGTGGTTGGGAATCCAATGTCAAATTCCTTAGAGATAAGAACCCCCTATGGTGTGATGAAAATAATCTTGCTCTTAATCTATGGGATGCGAAGGAGCCATCAAAGTATATATTCCACTATCATGATTCATCAAGGGTCAAAATGAACTCACCTAGAAAACTAAATTTTAATGGTTATGTTTGATAATGGAGCATATACTGATTGATCAGTGAGTACATGCCACTTTATATCATTTTGATTAACATACTTAATATCAACTTCAATTAGGAGCATAATCCATTTTTACATGTGACCTATCATTGCTACTTTTAATATAATATACTTGAGTGGGTTAAATTTAGAAATTAGGATGGTCTTATTATTGAAACATATAATGTTTCAACTTATGAGAATGGAAGGTCACTAATAAACATTCCTTTTTAATGGGTGAATATTTAAGTTCATATGTTACCAACGTTCTTCTCAAATAATACACAATGCATTTTTTTATTCGTCATTATGTTGGGATAAAAGTGCCCCCAAGGGATGTTGGGTTAGTGAAATGCTAAGTAATAAAAGCTTCCCTAACATTGGAGGGGAAAACACTAATGGATTATCCAAATATTTATTCAATTGTTAAATATTCCAGATGATAGTCATTGTTCCAATAAAATGTTGTATAATTTTTCAAGAGATGTGTAAATGGATGGCAATGATTGATAGTTGTGAAGTGAACCTAAAAATAGATTGGATCTTTCCTTGTAAACTACACATCTACTTTATATTTGATGAGAGAGGAATTTTAGTTATGACCTTTGTATGCACTAAACTATGCTCACCCTACTAATTATATGAATTTATCATTAATTTAGTCTAAATTCCTATATTTCCTAGCAAAAGTAACTAATTACCTAACAATCCCCATCTCAATCCTATATCCCATAAACCTTTAACCCCATTATAAAACTAATTAATCTCCCCTTTAAGCCTATAATAGAGCCTATTACCTACTAAACTACTCCCTAAACTAACTTGATAATTTAAAATTCATATTTATTCACCTACCACCCTAGCCACCCTACCACCCTAGCCATTCCTACATCCCTATGATCCATAAACATCATTAATTCCTATCTAATCCCCTCATTATCCCCTAAATTAATGGAAAAATCTCTATAACTAGAGAACCTCCTCCCAAGACTCTATATGTCTCTAAACTAGAGACTTCTAAATAATTTAAAATCCCTCCAAAATTCCATCCATTTTTCTATAAAAGGTCATGCTTGGGCCATGGCCAAGGTAGCTAGAAAGACATCAAGCCATCACTTTTCCACTATCATTAACATCGATACAAGCACTTTATCACTTGTCTAAACTATTATCCAAATCACTCAAGCATTTCAAGCCATTACCAAGAGTTATCAAGCAATCCAACAATTAAAGTTTTGATATCAAATCATATTCAAGTGAGAAACCTAGAATGCAGGCATAGAGAGGTGAAATTGATGGTAAGCTTATTCTATTCATTTTAATTTACCTCTTTTATCCATTATTATTGGTGATATTAAGTTTTAGGTTTTATTTTTAAGATTAGTAATATTTCAAAAATATAAAAATTTAATGCACATTTTGGTGACCATGGTGTGAGCAACCTTCCTTAAATAACCTAATAGCATTGTTGAAAGTGATTTGAGTGATTGTAGAACCAACTAGACATAAATCCAATCCTAGAGTTTCAAAATTTTACATGTACAAGTGTATTATGACTTTGCCCTAGTATTCATGGTATTAAAGTCATAGTTTTGTAGATACCAGTTATGATATTTCCATTTAGATGATAATAGTTAGGGTTTTTAGCCTTTAACAAAACTGTGACTTTGATAATCATAAATTTGTATTGATAGTAGCAATATTTTAGATTCAAGTTATGATATTGATAAATGTAATAGTTACATATCATTATACCATCCATTTTTACTAACCCTCCCTTACCTATAGAATGTTTTCCCTATTTATGATTTTTTGTGAGTAGGACAGGATGGAAATCCACCTAGAATCCAAATTTTGACATGTTTTTGACAAAATCATGACTCTTAAACTTGCAGTATTGTACTAATAATCATGATATTATAAGAACCATTTGTAATATTTTCAAATATAGTAGTTAATCTATCCTTTGTCATCACTTAGATACATATTTATATAGGTCCCTCTCTCTTTTTGGAAAGATATTTTGATCTATGGTTGTAAGGAAGAAAATATTAAAGTAAAGACCTTGAATTATTTGATTATCTCTGAAAAAAACCATGACTTCTTTAGTAGTGATATTGCTCTGATAATCATGAGTTTGTAATCTGTAGTCATGATATTGTCTTCTTTCCCGAATCTAGTAAAAATTTGACCCCTTTTACTTTATGTGGCATCTCCAGGTTAGGTATAGAAGGTTATAAGATTTTGTGAGTCAAGTTAAACTATTTTTTATCAAAACCTTAATAATTCTTCTATCTAAATATTTTTGTCTAAAAATTCTTTCACCTGTAGGAAGACCTTGACAAGTTTTGGTTTCTATTTTTAGGGATCACAAAGGGAAAGGGAAGGATAGAACAACATCTCAAACCCCTCCCCATAGACTGTTTTGACCCCTTCTACAATATCACAACTGGTGACTTGTGGTTTTATCCTATAAGTTGTGACTTTATCATTTACAGTCATGGATTTGTAGTATAGGTTTACTTTAGAAAGCATTAGATTTAACTTTTTAGGAATATATAATTATACCATAAAGATTTTATTTAATTATCTTCCCTATACTTTATTCTAGAATTTAGGATTTATTTTATTTTCTATTGCTTTCTGTAATATCATATATTATGATCTGTTGGCAGTTGTGATTTTATCAATTTGAGTAGAGATATTATTAGATAGTCATGTTATTGTTAGCTAAACATAGTAGTCCATTAACATTATGCAAATTCATGACTTATGACTTGTGGTTTTGTTGAGCTAATTGTGATATTGTCCTTTCTGGTTATGATATTTCTCTATACACTCACAGTTTTATAGAGGCTTACAAGATTGAAAATTTATAAACTACTAACCACTTAAGTTGTAGGACCCTTCAAGATTTTGGCACCTCAATCAGATTTCTAACCTTTATGCTTGCAAGGAGGGGTGCCGTTTAGTATATTTTTCTAGTTTTCATTATTTTCATAGTTGTTATTGCATATATATTTTATGTATGTGCATGTTATCTCATAGATAATTTGTCGTATCATGCCCATCACATCTAGGTAATTAAATCAGTTAATTAATTATATCATGTCTTTACTTATTTATTATCTCCCCCTCTAAGTTAACACACGATGTAGAATTGACACCCATGAATGAACTTAGTATATAGGGGTTAGTGTCATGGATTTCACCACTGTGATCTAACCAAACTCCATGTTCTAGTGGAGTTTAAATACTAAGAGAGATGTCACTATGGCCTAAGCATAATTTCCCATAAGGGGTTTTATGGAGTGAAGGGTGGTTAAGATCCAAGACCTAGGTTAATCAAACAACATCCTACACAAACTTAGGCCCTAACATACCATCATGTATATCAAATATGCACCTATATCCTCTTGTATACCTTAAAGTAGGGGACTTTAGCTGTAATAAGTGTTCCACTATAGGACTTAGTATCAACTCTAAAGTGGCCATCAAGTACAAGAAGGGTTAAGAGGGTTAGGTATATTCCATAATAGGTCACCAGCCTATAACCTCACCTATGAAGCTATTAGATGGTGTAGGCATTGGGTTACACACCCATTATAGTTTACTAATTTAGGATCATGTTTTGTATGTGTTATTTGAGTGTTACGACTAGACCCATATTGTTTGTCATCTAAGTCAACCATACCCATATTTTATGTGATACCTTAGAGACCCTTAGGTTAATATTTATCATCCTATCATCATATCAAATCCTAATTTCTCATCCTCCATTACTCACCCATTACTCATCCCCATTTGACATTCCATTATTTACAACTAGGCTCCATATAGTAACCATCCTCTTGATATCCATTTCATAACTTGACCATTATATTTTGTTTATCATTATACCCCATCTTAGTGCTCATATAATTTACCCATATATATCTGCCTCCCATTTTTCCTTTCTCCTCCACACCCAACACCCATATAGTATTAATCTTAGATATCCATTTTCTATACCTCTTCCATCTCATATTTCTTTCATATTTGACCACTATGTTCATCTTATTATCTCATATTCATATCATATAGTCTATCTTCTACATCCATTATTTCCCAACCCATCCCATTTTTCCTATAACATCTTCAAGAAATAATCATCCCCCTTTCATAAATAACATGTATATACCCTATTCATTTGTGCATTTGACCAATTTTTTCCTATCATACCACCCTATATTCATTTCATACTATCTTTGACCATTATCATTTGAATCTACATCTACTCTATCATCTCATATTCACCCTATAGTTTCCATCTTATATTTATTACCCATACCATCTATATTCATATTATAACACTTTCATATAGTATCCATCCCCTTTTCACATCTTTTCTTGTCCATTCTTCTATATCCAGCCCCTGTACTATCAATCTCATATATACCTTTCATTTCCCTCTTCACGTCCTTTTTGGTTATATATATCATATATCATATTCATCCCTTTTATAACTTAGCCACTATCAACCCACATCATATTATACATATCATCTATCCTCATCATGTCTTCCATCCTATAATGCCTTCATATAATAATCACCTCTCACATCTTTATAGACAATCTTTAATATACCCTCCTACCTCATATCCATTGGTATAGCCATCCTTTTTGACCCTTTGTCTATCATATCCATCTCTATTATACTTGTATTACCCTATCATCTCATAATTAATCTATCCATATAGCCCATATTCCACATTTACTATCCCCTAATTCACCCCACTTATTTTATAACATCTTCATATAATAATATCTCTCTTTCATTGACTAGTTTGTATATACCATTCCATTTCCTACCCATTCAAATATTTTTGTCTATAATACCCATTTAATACTATATTTATCCATTGTCTTTTGAATCTATATTCACCTTAAAGTCCCCATCTTTTTATCTACTTCCCATTTTATCCATATCTATCCCACAACAATTTCATATAGTATCCATCCTCCACATCTTCATAAACTAGCTTGTATATATATCATCATATCTCTTATCCATTTGTGTATTTTGGCTATCCCCCTCATACTATATTTGAACATTATTTAATCTTCCATATCCATCCTATCTATTCTCTATCCCATTTACCATATATACCCACCCTATAACACATTCATATAATAAAGACCTCTTTTTAGCCTACTATCCATTTATGTATCCATCCTTTTGACTGATCTTATATCATATCACTTTGTATATAAATCACCCATAATTACTATTCACCCATCACATTTTTCCATTAGCACCTAACCATCACCCATTCCACCCTCATATTTATTTGGTAACTAGTTCATCCACATCCATTCCTCTATTTGTGTATAGTTTATCTTGAGTATTTATTCTTGTCTAATTATTCATTCGTCACATATCTCACCCTATACATATCACATATCTCTTATCTTCTACCCATCTCATTCTCTTTAAATACTAGATTTCATCTTAAAATCAAGATTTTAGTGGTCACCCATATTATTTGAATCATTATTCATCATATCCTCTTGACTTTGGATTATCACTATACATAGTATTAGAAGATCATAATATAACACCCATCATTATCTTCATCTCTATTAGGTACCTTTATCCTCTAGCACCCATTAACTTGACCATTTACTAGTACATAAATCTATTTGATCCCATCACTCCTTCATCCTTGCTAGATTGGTTTCTCAAAAGAGTTTGTCTTTTGTAAATATTGATCATTCTATCTTCTTACATCATCACCTATTGACTATTAGTAATTCAATTTATAGACATAAGTAGTATTTAAATACTTCCATATCATCCATCACATTTCATCACATCCCTCTTTCACTATGGTTATCCATACCAAATCCCAACTCAGGATTGGATATGGATCCAACCAAGATGATAATCCATTGGGACATATAATTAACGCAACTCAGGAATATGACAAAAATCATAGTGATATGCACACACCTAGGGGAGAGAATGAAAGATATAAGCCCCTCCATAATGACAAAATAAGTAACCTCATTAAAAATTATTTATATGAAAATTTTGATCATGTTTTATCCCATGCCATAGAAATAGGGGGCACATTACCTTCCACTTTTGATCATACCCTCTTACATAACCTAGTCCACCATTCATCACACCTAAACACCCCACATCAACATGTTAATCATATACACTAAGAAGAAGAAGGCATGGACCATGTATTTTCTAAAGAATAAGAATGTCCACAACCCCTTCTTAATAATCACACTGAGGCTAATGAAAGATAGGCTATCATTGAGGATCACCTCGACCAATTGACATAAAAAAGTAACCTGCTACTCTGTAATCAATACCCACGATCTCCTAGACAAAATAATACCAATAATAATAATACCATTAATAATACCAATGATACTAGCATCACTAATAACACCAACAATATCAATAATGCCAATAATACCCATAGTTCCCATATCCTTCAAGGTAGTCAAAATCAAACTACCAATCCTCTTGGGGATCCCAACTTTTCCCAAGAATGGAAAATTATGAAGGAGACCCTTCAATAGATAGATCCATGACCTTAAGCTCTTAAATATAAATACAAAGACTTTTGTTCATCGCCATTGGACATGAGTATTTTGCAAATCCCCTTTCCTCCACACTTTGAAGTACCCAAATTTGAGAAATATTAGGGAAAGGGGGATCCTAGAGACCATGTCTAATAAATTAATGTATCTTGTCACAAAGTGGCCTATGAATATGCCTATTTGTTGAGACTCTTTCCCAAAAGTCTCATAAGACCCACTTTGGAATGGTTCATGTACTTTCCTAAAGGGTCAATGTCAAGTTTTGGAAAATTAATAGAGAAATTTATTAAGCACTTCTCATTCAACAAGAGCATGATATTTCCATCATTGACCTCTATAATACTAAACAAAAATGTAGGGAAAGTTTAGTATATTTCCTACCTAGATGGTAGAGCCTAACAATCTAATTAAGGTTCACTATACCTAAAAAATAATTAGCTAAGATATTTGTAAATAATCTTAATACAGAGCTTATGTATCAATTAAAATTATAGTGTGACAAGACCTTTGATGAAATCATAGAAAAAGGAATGCAAATAGAGAAATCTCTCATCGAAAAAGGAACTATCAAGTTATATTCTTAGAATGAACACACTTCAAATCAAGATAATTCTTTTTCAAGAAAATCCAAAGTATTCAATAAGAACAAAAATGTCATGGATGATAGGGTAATAGATTCCAAAAAACATGTACAAATGGTTTAGAAAAAAGGCCCCACACAACAACCCAATGTCTCTTCTATCTGAGTATCACAAGGCAAACCAAAGCTTCACATAGGCAAGAGACTGCTCAAGAGCCTAAGAATCTCAATAGAAATAGTCTTGGATCAATTGATTACTACTAATATGATTACTTTGCTTGAAATCATACCTATGGATGACTATCAACCAAAACTAGACTGGTATCATGAGGATGAGTTTTACAAGTACCACATGGTTAAAAGACATGACACTGAGTGGTGTATGTAATTAAAACATTATATCCAAGATTTAATTGAAAGAGGTGATATAGAGATTGAATGAGAAGCTCCCTCAAATCAGTTAGAAAATGGTCAACTTGGCATTTATAAGGATTTATTACCAAAGCATGATTAGAGGAATTAAAGACCACAAAAAGACCAGGGTCAAACCACTTCATCTAACCACATTGACTACCATAATGTCCCCTACCATTACATTAAAACCATAAAAATATGTAAAATCTAAGAGCCTGTTCCACCTTCATCCCCATCCTAAAAATTAATAGGGCTATTATTGATTGCATAGTATCCACTCGACACAATAAGAAAGTGGTTCTCGTGACTCCTCCTCAAGATCTTCCTACCTTATCTACCTCCCAAAAGGGGAATGTTTCTAAGAAATATTAAATCTCTTTAGATAAATCCTATGATATCATTTAACAATTAAAAAATACTCCAACTCAAATTTCCTTGATGGATCTTCTTAAAACATCACCCTTACACCATGAGATATTAAATCAAGTGTTGAATGATCTAAAAGTACCTAGTGACCTTGATACTAATCAATTTTAGGCACTAATAAACACCTACCACCCTCATAGTAGATTAATTTTAGTACCCAAGATATCCCTGCTATTAGCCCACATCATAATTATCCCTTATAAATTTAAGTCACTGTCTCCCACCATCAAGTTTCCTGAGTTCTCATAGATGGAGGATGGATGCTCAACTTATGTAATTTGGAATTTTTGAAGAAATTAGGGAACTCTAAAACATTGATAGGTATGACTTTGATCATTATTAAAGATTATGATGATAATGAGAGACCTTCAATTGGGACCATTTATCTTCTTATTATTGTGGGACTTGTAGTACATTGACTCTAGTCCATGTTGTGGATATGGATTTTCCATATAACATGTTACTTAGAAGATTGTGGATTCATGAGATGCAATCTATTCTATCCACCCTCCATCAAGGCTTAAAATTCCCTCACTTTAGAATATAAGTCACCATCTCTGGAGTCATAAATCATCTTCATAGTTGTTAAATGGATTGATCATCACCATCATCCCATCTTGACATGGATAATTCCATTCTCAGTCCAACAATGAAAAACTACATCTCCCTTGACCAACTTGAGTCAACATCTAATCTAACACTTGATGTCAACTGACTAAAGATCACATCCATAGGGTGTGGAGAATATGAGTACAAAACATTCTAAATTGATGATTTACCCCTATCTCCACATAGCTATGAGTCCCTAGCCATGAGGAAGGATAATCCTATTAAGTACCAATTTGGATCAAAAACTTTTTTAAGTGCTATATTTTTGTCTAATGAATACATCAAATATGGAGATGATTATTTCCTTATTCCAAATGACAAGGCCCTCATCTCTCCTAAATGACACTATTCTAGAGTCCAAAAAATGATGAAGAACATGAAGTACAAAGGAAAGGGGTTGGGTAAGCAAGAACAAGGATGACTTGAACCTATCATGGTTCAATAATGTACATAATATTTTAGATTAAGGTATAAAATATATGATGATGACCCAATAAATATCATTGTGGATTCTCTTTTGACCATTAGGCCATCTCTTCCTGATGAGGACATTAAGATAGGTTCTATCTTTAGTCACATTGAGGAGCCCACTGCCACTAGCCTTTTCCATGATACCACCATCTCCACCATTAACATTTACCTTTGTTATCCATCCCTTATCAATTAGGATTAAAAAAAATCCTTCCTTTGACATGTCCTAAAATAATGAGGCTATCTTAGAATATATGAGAGATAGAGATTTTATGCCATTCAATGATCATAAAAAGGGCTTTTCTATCAATCATTGTTAATTTGCATATTTTATGGAAAATCAAAAATCCCATGATCAAAGTGATGAAGAACACTCCAAAGAAGAAGAGCCTTCCAAAGAGCCAGATGAACTCCCATATGACTCATTCACATCAGAAGATTATTTTGACATTGATACTAAACTTCTAGACTACTTCACTTTTGATGTTCTAAAAATATCACTACCCCCTTACTTGCAATATTAATCACCCTCACTTACTGAAGACATAATAGAGGTTAATATTGGGACCGATAAACATCCCAAAATGGTGAAATTGGGGGCATATCTCATAACCAAGGAACATGAAGTCATTATTGAGCTACTAAAAGAATTTATTAACATATTTGCATGGAGTTATGCCAATATGCTAGTATTAGATCCATTATTAGTAGTATACCACTTGGTTGTGTATCCAAATACCAACCCTATCAAAAATAAGTTAAGAAAAATTCACTCCAAGGTAACATTATTAGTCAAAGAGGAATTACCAAAAATCTTGGAAGATGGATTTATCTACCCAATAGTCTATTCAGATTATATTTCTAACATTGTTCCTGTGTCCAAACTATAAGACATAATCAAAATTTATACGTACTTTTAGGATATCAACAAGGCATGTATTAAAGATTACTTCCCACTCTCAAACATTGACATGATTATAGATTTGACAATAGGATATGAAATGATCTCCCTCATGGATGGCTTATCAAGTTATAATCAAATCAAAATTACATGATCATCATAAAATAACTTTTATTACTCCATGGGGAAATTTTTTTTATCAAGTCATGCCATTCAGTCCTAAAAACACAGGGGTAACCTATCAATAGGATATGACCATCATCTTTTATGACATGATGCATGCCATTATCAAGGATTATGTAAATCATATTTTGGGGAAGTTTTATTTAAGATTAGAACACCATGTGTTTCTAAGGACTTTTGAAAGATTACGAGAGTATAAAGTCAATTTGAATCCCAATAAATGTGTATTTAGAGTCACCTCAAGAAAACTATTGGGATTCATAGTTTTAATAAGTGGTATAGAAGTAGATCTAGTAAAGGTCAAAGTAATCATAGAAATGGCTCCACATCATAATCTAAGGTAGCTTCAAAGTCCTTAGGGTAAGCTCTAAGCCAAATGACATTTCATCTCCCAACTTGTAGATAAGTGTCACCCCTTTACTCATATATTAAATAAGGGGACAACCTTACATTAGAATTAAGAATGATAGCTAGCCTTTGAAAACCTCAAATAATATATTAGCTAATCCACCTGTATTATCTCCACTAATCTTGAGAATACCATTGCTCATCTATAATTCAGTAACCCCATATGAAATTAGTTCTCTTCTAGCACAACACAATGATTAGGGTAAGGAGTAAGACATATACTATCTCAGTCACATGATATGCTATGAGCTAAATTATACTCCCATGGAGAAATCATGCTTAGCCATGGTTTTTGCATCATATAAGCTTTGACATTACATTCTTAATAATCAAGTAAAACTCATTGCCAAAGTTGATTGCTTGACATATTAATTATCCAAATCAACTCTTATAGGCCAAATGGAAAAATGGATAATGTTGCTCAATAAATTTGACATTGAATATGTTAATAAAAAGGCTATAAAAGTATAGGTTATCATGGATCAATTAGCTAAAGCACCACTAAAAGTGACTAAGCCCCTTGTCTTGAACTTCCCAAATTAGTCTATCATGAATACTTCATAATCAAATAGCTAGAAATTATACTTTGATGACTCATTCACCACACATGGATCAGGGGTAGGCATCCTCCTTGTCACCCCACAAGGTGACCTCATTATAATTTTTTTTACCTTTCTTTCCCATGCACCAATAACATATCATAATATGAAGCCTTAATATATGGCCTACACTTGGCTATTCAATGGAACATTGAACACCTAAACTTATTTAGTGACTCACAAATAATTATCAAATAGGTTAATTATGAATTCTAAATAAAGGATGAAAAATTTCTTCCTTATAAGTAGTTGGTGGATTAGTTAAAGTCAAATTTTCAATCCATCATATTTGAACAAGTTCCACAAGGAAGTAATAAAGTAGATGATTCCATGGCTACTATTGGCTCACTCATTGACCTCCCTGAAAATGTTTTGGAAGGTAAATTTTTGATTGAGCATCTAATTATTCCAACGCATCAATCAATGGCTTCATTTCAAATTTGTGAAATTAATGATCCTAGTCTCCCATGGTACCATGACATTTATAGGTGCCTCCATGACGAAATCCTCCCCCCTAACCTCAACCATCACCAATGTAAAGCCTTTATCCACCACACCTCTTTCTACACCATCCTTGGTATCATGCTTTATCGATGAGGCTATGATGGAACCTTGTTGAGGTATTTGACAAAGGATGGGGATTATTAGGCAATCAAAGAAGTCCATGATGGTATCTATGATGGGCACACCAATGGAATGGCCCTAGCCAAAAAGCTCCTCTGAACTTGATATTAATGGCCAATGATGGAACAAGATTCTTTCCAATATGTACACAAATGTATGGCCTATCAGAAACATGAAACCTCATTCATGCTCCAGCACAAGAGTTACAACCTATTATGAATCCATGTCCATTTTCCATATGGTGCCTTGATTTAATTGGAAAGCTAAATATTAGTTCATTATATGGTCATAAATCCATTATCATATCAATGGAGTATTTTACCACATGGGTAGAGGCAATGCCACTTAATTATACAAAAGGCCTCCAGATCTCTAAGTTTATTCTCAATCGAATCATTTATCATTTTGGTATACCTAACAACATAATTTTAGACAATGGAAAATCATTTAAGAACTAGGATGTGGAGGCTCTATGTCAAAAATATCACATTACACAACATTTTTCCTCCCCTAATTATCCCTAGAGTAATGGATAAGTAGAGGTAACAAATAAGACCCTCATCAAGATTCTAAAGAAGACAATTATTCAAGTAGGAAGAAATTGGCACACTTAACTATATATAGCATTATGTTCTTATCATATAAGTGTCCACACACCTAGTAAAGCAACTTCATATGCCTTGGTTTATGGGACTAAATCTATTTTGTTAGTAGAAGTGAAACTTCCCTCCCTTTGAATGTCATTAAGGGGTATTATCACCGATCATAATATTTGATAAGAATGTCTAAAAGAATTATAACTCCTTGATGAGAAGTGTCAGAAGACCTTGGATCACCTAAGGGTATATAAAAATAAACTCAAAGGATAATACCATAAAAATATCTAATCTAGGGAGTTTGAAGTCAGAGACTTAGTCTTAAAGGAGAATAAAAAAACACCAATGCAGAATGAGATAAGGGGAAGTTTGAAACCAATTGGTTAAGTCCCTATATAAATTTTACCAAGTTTGTATCAAGAGATTATAATTTAGCCACACTTGATGTAGAATAATTGGATGATCTAATTAACATCATGCATCTGAAGCACTTTCACACCTGAATCAATGTTAATCATCCTCCATCTATGGGACACCCAATATCCAGCCCATCCACCCATCTCATCTCCTCACTAGTTTAAAAAAACCCTTCAAATGGTGAAAACTAATTTGATGGCACCTTAGTAAAGTACCATGATGAAGACTAGTTCCTAATGTCATGGTAAAATAACCCAAACCCTGGTCTTAATAGTGAGAATTCATCATAAGGTCTTGAACAACAATGCAACATAATTACTATAGTAAGAAGAAAGGACATGAATTGTCTAAATTATTTACTGGAGGGTTATCTAAAATCATTTATCCATACTTGGTCTACATAACCCTAAGTCCTATCCATATCCACATCACTCCTATCATACCTTCACAAATCTTATTTGACATGTGTGTTTCCTTTTTAGCCTCAACACAACATCCCATCACCACTCATTACTGGCATTAAGCCTCAGGGCCACAACTTCCCACTATTAATCTTCATTATGGAGGTCACAACAAAATAAAGTTCCCTTTCCTAAGGATTTTAGCATAGACTATGTCATTAATTCCTAAATGGTCATCATAACCCCTATTTCATAACTTGGTTAGAATCTCATCATGGACAAAATTTTGGGAACTATATATCTTATATATGACCTCCTCATCATCACTAGATCCACTATATATCACCATCAGTATTCATTTGATCACTCATGAAAATAAACTTTATCAAGTGTTGTCATTATTTGGCTTATGCTATCTTTGATTGTCTTGTGTGTTTGTGTGAACATGTATGTGTGAGCGATCTTTATGTACATATTAATGTGTTTCAATAGTTAAGTTTATTTATATATCACTTTATGTTTTTTATTATTAATCTTTATGGGGACAAGGATGGTATGAGTGACCCCTGAATGTTTATTCATGAAAGGTCATCTCTTAAACAGAGTTCCCCCACAAATCTATGCTAAATGTGCCTTGGATTTATCATGCCCTTGGTACATAGCCAAAGGATGCAATATTAAAATGGATTTCATACAATTCAATGGATTATATAACCACTACCCTATCCCATTTCCTTCCTAACCATTCCCCATCCCATCTACCTTTACCCAAGGCCTAAACTTATCCCATCCCATCACCGACTTACCTCCATGGTGTGGGAGGATTCTTACCATAACAACTAGGGATGAAATGAACCAAATAGGTGATTACTTTCTTCGTAATATATTCAACCCATAGGATGAAATGTGTAATCATCATGATCCATATATAATCCACATCACATCATCATTAAAATCACATACTACATAACATCAATAAACATCTCAATTCACATCATGTAATAACATCCATAAAATTAAAGAAATATCCCATATACATTACATTTACCATCATCCATGATAATCAAAAACATCAAAACCATTTCTATACATCAAAAAAATGATCAATAAAATGCTAAATCCATCCATCATAACATAAAAACATGCCTAAAAGGAAATAACATCATATACATACATCATGACAACAATATAAATAAAGTCCATAACATCTAAAAGTCTAAACCATATCATGTGTCTCAATAATGTCTATATAATCATCACATAAAATTCATTCATCTCACATATATACACATAAAATCAATAAATCAATGTACATACATCCATCAACATCAAATCACATCATAAATATATATACATTAAAGTCTAGTAATACAATATCAACATGGAATCGATGTCAAAATATATCATATAATCACATGAAGTCCATGGGGAAGAATGAGCCAATAATACAAAACTCTCATATACATGTATATAATACAAAAATCATGCTACAACTATGGTGGCCCTAGAGGTCCTCAAGCACCTCTAGATGGCTAATAGACTGATGACTAACTGGCATGAAAGGATGTTGCATGTTGACCTACTAGTATAACTATCTCATATAGGGTTTGTTAGTATTAATCCTCATGCATGAAAAACATAATAATCTACATCATATCCATCATACCTTGACCCCTCATCACTACATTGGACACATCCCTATCCCTCTTTACCACCTCCACCTACCTTGTCAAAGTCTAGATACATCCCTGCAACTAAGCCACCTCACCCTAAAACCCTATAATTTGACCCTAAAAGGTGGTAACCTATGTATGCATATGGGTGAGCTACCCATACTAGTGTATCAAATATGAATACAATATAATACATTCTATTTATAACTAGTTCAACTACCCATCCCTCTATGTAATCTAGGCCTATAAAATAATAATATGCTCTTATGCCTCTACCAACTGATCATCCCTCTCCACATTCATATTCTAAATTCAAGATTGTAGATGGTCCCACTCATGTGTGATCCCAAAAATATCTACAATAATGCTTTAATATCACCTTATAGTTGAGTAATTAGGGACTCATCCTCTTCTATGCTCAATGGCTGAGATGAACCTATGCCACCACTCTGACTAACTTGTGACCCAACCTATATTTGTGGTCTGACTAGTCTATACACCTATGAAAGGGCCTAAGGCCCCACCTATGTTACTAATACCTAGTTGACGTCATCTACATCCATATAATAATGACCACCACCTTCATCCTACCCTTCCTATACTAGAATCTATCTCCTTTTCCTCTTCTTTTGAAGCCTTGCTCGTGCCTGTAATACTCTCCTCACTACGCCTCTCCTAACCACCACTTGAGCTCATGTCAATTTGAATAGTATCTGAAACTGCCACCATGGTTCATATAGCAATGTAACACTAGGATCTAAAATGGGTGTGTAAAAGTCCCACTAAATGGATACAATACTCTCATACTCTATACGTTCATCCACCCTATCTATAGGTCTCCCCCACTATAACCTCTTCTACTCACTACATGTAAATAAATACTCCAAATTAGGCATGTTCTGAATGAACCCAAACTACCTCTATACTTGGTCTGGTTGATATTTCTCAATGATCAAATCATGATGACCTATCACATAACACTCTATTAGCATATATTAGGTCATGATCTCATCATCTCAGTTGAATCAAATCCCTCTATAGAGCATCCATGTAATGAGTTTGGGGCATAAAATGTCAAAAAACTCCCTATAGAAATGTACCTCACTAGCATGCCCCAATTATACTCCCAAGATCACATGCCAATGAAAGACCATCAACTACCTAGGCTCACCAATGGTAAGTGTACCCAATGGTCACTGGATATTAATATGCTCTCAACTACATATCTATAATAGATATGAAGGACCAAAACTTTGATCTCTCCTATATGAACCTGAATGTAGCTCTCTATACAAATGTGCTAACACAATGACCCCCTAAGAAAACATGTAATGATCATGAATCATGTTAGCAATAACATCTCCTAGGTAGAGATGGAACCACTATCTACTCTTATATAGAAAAATAATGCCAAACATAAGAGACATAACTACAAGTGTCAATCAGTTTAAATTCCCCTCATGCAATCCCCTATCAATATCAATGCATAAGTCTTGCATCCTTATCTATAAACTCATGACTAGCCACTTTATTTTCCAAGACAACACATGTGAATGCCAATATATCTTAGCCCCTTGTATGGGTAGGTGGAATATCTTACATACATCCTCAAGTTTAAAAATCATCTCTCTATTAATAAAATGGAAAGTGATGGTCTCTGAATGCCAACATTCTACCAAAGTTATGATCAAAGCTTAGTCAATATGAATAGTAAGCATAGTTGCCACATCATGTAATCTAACCAGCTTTAACACCCTAAAATCCACTAATGTCAGCCACCATATCTTTTGAATCACCTTAGGTCATCATATTCATGATTCCATAGTTCTTAGATCCTCCTGCATTAGTCACCTATCATTATCCCCATCATCAAAACTCTATCCTTACACATATAGCCTCACTCTCTAAATCACTACCAACCCTAACTAATCTCTTAATCCCTATCACCTATTTAACCCATCCAAAACACCCCTATCCCTAACTTATTACCTCTATAACCCTATCCTAACCCTTATGTCATCAATCCTACTCTAGCTACCCAAAACCCCAAAAACCTTAAACACTAATATCCACTTAAACACAACCCACCTAAATTACTAATCTCAACACCCTAACTCACCTACTTAGCTCATCACCCCCACTCACTCATCTAACATCCTGCATCTTGTTTCTCTAACTTACCTAATCTATCTAGTTAACCAACCTATCTAACATCCCACACCATCCAACCTATCCCCTTTAGTCTAACACTTACCCATTTTTCATTGTCTTAGCAATATCATAATTTATGAAATACCCCTAAAAGAAATTTTGATAATATCTTTATTAGTTAATAGTAATATTATAATACTTTAACTCCATAGTTATAATATTACAATACCATTTATCCCTTCTTGTGGTCTTGTAATAATGAAAATTGGGACTTATAATATTGTAATACTTTAAGTCAAACTTGAAAACACATAACTCATGATGAGAATATCATGATTGAGGGAAAAAATGCAAGTCATAGTATCTCTATGATGAGTTGGATGGCATCTCTATCTGATAAATTAATCTCAATTTTTTTCTAAAACTAAAAAAAATCATTAAAATCATAGAGTTAGGGTCCTTTTACTCACCAAAAGTCCAGAGTCAGCATCTCTCTGGTCCTCCCAGACTCTCTTGCCATAATGGGAAGCTCAAGGTAGCCAGTCCATGATTTTACCTCAAAGATCAAGTCTCAAAACTCAATGAATGAAAATGAACCTATTTTGTCTCCTTTATCCTATATGACCCCCCTAAACCCCTAACAACCCATTACTAACATCCATTATCCCAAGTCTCATCCAGTTAACCTCTTATCCCAATTTAATCACTCTGGGTCACCTTATAACATTATCTAGGGCATGTAATGCCTAATCTCTTATCATCCATATTATCCTACATCAAGAAATACATTAGCCTGAGGTATTTTAGGACTATGTAGGTAGAACCTAGTTCCACTTTTTATGCCAAGGGATAGCTCAACCACCATGTATCCCTTATTACCATCCTATCTCCAGACTAGTCACTCAATGATCACATGTCATTTTTAAGCCCCAAATATTAAAAAGAGTAGATATTTATCACCAATCAGCAACATTTATCACTATTATCCCCCTTTGATCTTCCCCTAGCATTTATCCTTACTAATATACTTATCTATTAGCTTGAACCCATCATATTTAAATCAATGGCAGTTTATCAATCCTGACACTTTCTAGATAATCATCATTTATCTAGAACCCATCACTTGAGCTACTTAATCATCAATTTTGGTGAATATATTTGGTCAATTGGGGCATCCTAACCCCATTTAGATATGAGTCTTATCCCACCCTAGGATTCTTGTTTGAGTGACCATCTGGGTCAAATTTTCCCTATTTTGTCCCTCGAGGGGGAATCATATCCCATTAATAATTGCCACCATATAACATTAGGTTTTTGGTTTGAAAGACCATTAATAATTTCACTCATAACACCATTTCAAATAGGGGGAAAATGTATGCACTAAATTATGCTAACGCTACTAATTATACTAATTTCTCACTAATTTAGTCTAAATTCCTATATGTCCTAGCTAAAATAACTAATTACATAACAATATTCATCTCATTCATATATACCATAAACCTTTACCCCCATTCTAAAACTAATTAATCTCCCCATTAAGCCTCTAACAAACCCTATTAACTACTAACCTACTCCCTAAACCAACTTGACAATTTAAAATTCATATTTATTCACCTACCACCCTAGCCACCCTAGCCATTCCTATATCCCTATAAGCCCTAAAAATCATTAATTCATATCTAATCCCCTCATTATACCCTAAATTAATGGATAAGTCTCTATAATTAGAGAACCTCCTCTAAGATTCTAGAAATCTCTAAAATAGAGACTTATAAATAATTTAAAATTCCTCCAAAATTCCCTCCATTTTCCTATAAAAAGCCATACTTGGGCCATGGAAAAGGTAAATATAAAGCCATCAAGCCATAACTTTGAAACTATCATTAGAATCCATACAATCACTCTATCACTCATCCAAACCATTATCCACAACAGTCAATCATTTTAAGCCATTATCAAGAGTTATCGAGCAATCCAACAGTTCAAGTTTTGATATCAAATCATTCAAGAGATAAATATTGGAATGGAGGCATAAAGAGGTAAAAATTATGCTAAGATTATTCTATTCCTTCTGATGTGCCTCTTTTATCAATTCTTATTGGTGATATTAAATTTTAGGTTTTATTGCTAAGATTAGTAGTATTGCATAAATTTAAAATTTGGTACACAAATTTAAATTTGGATAGTTCTTATTTAATACCTTGTCTTGAAATAATGAAGACAAATAATTTACCATATGTAATTCCAAACACACACTCTTAGGATTGAGGTGGAACTTGTACTCTCTAATCTATTCAAATATTATTCTAAAAAATACTTATATTTCATAGGTTTTGTAATTTCTCAAAATTTCTTTTACATAATATTACATGATGTTGCACATCATGTCATGGAAAATGACAGTCATTGATCTTTGATAAGTAACACTAACATTATTCATGAAAAAAATATGACTTGATAATAAAATGTTCCCCATAGAGTGGTGAACAATATATTGTGTCGATCCTCAAGTGATATATTAATTTGTTTATATCCAAAAAATCCATCCATGAGTGATATCATTTCATACCTTACTATAGAGTCGATGATCATATCAATATATAGAAATGTGAAGTCATCTTTAGGACAATATTTTTTAATGTCTCAAAAATGTATATAAAGGTGAATGAACTCATTTTTATTACTAATAGGAAATATATTATAAATATACTTTGAATAATCAATAGGCCTAAAGAATCAAGGTTCCAAGAGTTTTTAAAGTTATTTTTTGACCAAAATAACAACATGAAAATGCATCTTACATAATATTAGTTTGATAATATTTGGATAAGGATGCACTAAAATATGATAAATGACCAAATAAGGGTCTAATCTAGGTATGTCATCATAGGAAAATAAAAATATGTTAATGAATTATTTGATTATAGAAATGATGAGCTCATTTTATTCTTCTATGAGGGATGCACCAATCTTGGTGATTATAAAATTATCGTTAGTAACAAGGTTAAAATAAATGGTCTCTTCCACAAGAAACATAGATCCATCCTACAAAAATGTAGGTATTGAAGGGAATTGACAATATTCATAATTTTAGTTTTGATGAGCTTTGTCTCAAGACACACTACAATATGATAAATTACCATAATTCAAATATGTCAATGAATTATTTAATTATAGAAATGATGAGCTCATTATCTTCTTCTATGAGGGATGCATCAATCTTGGTGTTTCAAAAATTATCCTTAGTACCAAGGTTGAAATCATTGGTGTCTTCCAAAAAAACATGGAACCATCCTAAAAAAATATAGGTACTGAAGAGAATTAGAAATATTCATATGATGGGATCCCAATTGGCTTGACAAACTCACCCATATAAGAATAATCTGAGTCATTCATTTAAGGCAATGACCAACCTTGTAATGTCTATGGAAATTCTTGAACCAATTTTTCAAATGTGCAATATTCCTTAGGACTGACATCTACACCAAAGATGATCTATGAAATTATAGGAATCTATAATTCCTTATGAATATAGTGGAATTTTCCATCCATTGGTTCCTTAGAAAGGTTTTCACCAATGAATACATCTTTATTTTTACTTTTGTCACTATCCATTAGTGCTTTAAGGAAGTTTTTAATAGAGGATATTAATTTTTTATTTTCTCTATATTTTGATTAAGGATTTCCAAATTAGGAAGTAGGGTCCAAATTAATCCCAAATCCTTGTTTATGGTCCCCACATAGGAAACCATCTCTAAGTCTCAATAGTTTTAAAATGGTCTCATCATTCTAAAATTCATCCAATGGTATACAATATTGTTTGTCCCAATCAATAAGTTAGGGATAGTGAAGGTCAGGGTGAATGGTAAGGATGAAATTAGGGTTAAATAAGTTTGTCTTGGTAAGTTTAATGTATATGATATAATAGGAATCCATGTCATTTTTTATAAAATAATCATTAGATATCATAGTTTCATCACTTTTGATATCTAAGGGTGGTTTGTATCCAAACCCTTGATTTCTTTTTTATTTGATAGAGGTATAGGCTCAATAATTCCTTGTTGATTTCCATTTAAGCCTTTGATTTTGTAATCCAGATGGTCCATGATATTATTATGGAGGGGATATTTATTACCTTGATAGAAAGAAGGAAAGACATCACTATATAAATAGGAATCCCTAAGTTTGCTGACCTATTTCTGATCCAAGAGACCACTTTTAGTAAAATATAGAGGCACAAATTGATAATAATCAACTTTATTTCACCACTCCATTTTGGTCTTGCTAGGGGATTTGGGTGATTTTGGAAGTTTAGCAATTATGAAAAGCATTGTTGACCATATACTCTCCATAAACTTTGTCTTTGATTGTGAAATGAGATGAATCTTTGGGATGTGGATTTTTTGGTGAGGAAGCAAGGTTATAAATATCAATGTAGGAGGATTTAGGAGACTTGGCTACCACATTTTTATTCTTTTTGGGTACACACTATGTGTTAGGATAATAATTGGTACCATTTTTAACATCTAGGTTTTTATAATATTAATAAAGTTGTAAATATTTTGGAATGTTAATCACCATGACAGAATGTGGGAATTTGAGGCACTAAAGTAAGTTAGATTTAATTACATTCATATCTTAGATCCATGGATGCTTAACGAGTAGATTATATGATAGGTCTAAGTCAATTATATGAAAAATAGTGTAATGGGTGATAGACCAAATAATGAAAGACAAAAAATAGTGCTCGTTGATTCTCATTCTACAATATCATAACATTTGATTATGATAGTATCAACCTAAAAAATTTATTAGTGAATATCCCAAGTTCCTAACCAACTTGAGTATAGTCGTGTTCAAACCAAAGTCATTATATATGAGCACACTTTTAACCTTATGTTGAGAAATGATTGCCTCAGTGTAAAGGTGATTATTATGTGAAGAATTAGATGATGTTGTCACTTTAATCAAAAGTGACCTAATGCCATGAGGACAAGGGTACTATGAGTGCCTATAATTGTGATGGGTCAATTTTTTTGGGACTTTGGACTACTAAAAAATCTTATAAAATATGTCCTTGTGAACCTAAAATATTCAAAAAAAATATAAAATGGATATTTAAATTAGAGTTTTATCTAATTATTCAATAAAGTCATATTATTTCTTAGTAAAAAAAGTATATGGTATGGATTTGGAAGGTGAAGATCCTTTTACTTGATTTTTGGGTTTAGATGAGGAAGGACCTTTAATTGTAACCTTTGGGAATTGAATTGTAATAACATAATATTATGCCTACTTAGGGTTAATAGGTTATGATGGGGATGGTCCCTAAATGATTATCCTAACACATTGATTGGTGTTATACAAATGATGTGGGTTGAATTTTATATTGGGAACCTTATTATCTATAATGTGACCCATAAAATTATCATAATTATACTAGAAGTTATGAAAATCTACACACTCTAAGAATGTAAAATTTTATTGGGATCTTATTGCTATTGATGACAATTATTGCCTTGATTATGTTGATTTTGTTGATCATTTTTATGATTTAGTTAATTATTTTTCTTATTATGCCTTAGAAATGGGTTCTTAAGGATTCCCATATTTTAATTAGAATATGATGCACCATTGTCAAGCATAGTTTATCCATGCTCAAGCAAGTCTTGTACATAGTGTTTAAGTTGCATACACTTGTATGTAGTGTGACCTTTGAATCAATGATAATAATAATCCTCATTTTTTATATACTATGTAGGCTTAGGTTGACCTTCCTCAAAAGGTATTTTGATAGTCCATACAACCATGTTTTCTATCACTAGATTTTCAAACATAGCTTTTATAGGTTCACTAAGAGGGGTAAATGTTCTTTGTTGATATTGTGTTCTAAGTGGTAATTTTTGAAGTGTTATTGGTTGTGTAGATATATAATTTTTGATAAGTGATGGTTGAACTATTTTCACATGTCTTGCCTCAGTCACATTATCACCTACTACAATTTTATTCTTATTAAATACCTTAGTTTTTATGATAAAGTACTTGATTGAGCTTGATTTTGAGAATGCATTTTGATCAACCTCATTTAAATCAAAGATTTTTTGATATATACATCCTTTTTAATAATATCATCAAAGGTATTAACACAATTCAATCATGAATGAAAGGCAATTTATCTATTTAATTTGGTGGTAAAAGTGTTTTCAAGATACTTTTTAGAGAGAAAATGAGGAAACCTACTGGCCAAGCCTCTCCATCTCTATTAAAAGGATGTAAAACTCTCCTAGATTTAATGTTTTTTATTACAAAGTTAAATCAATGTCAACTCGTGGTCCATGTTATAGAAATAAATTATTGACAAAGCATTTATACAATTCATCAAATGTTGTAACCAATATTTTAGGCAAGCCGAGGAACCATTCCAATGTTTGGCTACCTAAACTATGGGGAAATAACTGAAGAAAATATATGTGGTTGTATTCCACCTCTTATAAATCCAAAATAAATTATACAATATTTTATCTTGGGTCCCCTTTCTATTTATACTTTTCAAACTTTGAAGCCTTAAAATGAGGTGGGAAAGGGACTTTAATAATACTTCTATCAAATGGGTAAGGACATTTATTCAAAGGATAACTTTTAATTTGGTTTCCCATTTTTATTCCTTGAGTTTCATCCTTAATCTCTTATCACTCTTGATATAAAAGTGTGTTTTGGGATGAATGTGATGCATGTTGATGGGGTCAAAAAGGTAGATTGGATTGGATGGGTGGATTTAAATTAAAATTTAGTTAGGAGAAATAGCCCACTGCTAGGATTGGTTGGAATTTGTAGTTAGTTAGAGGAAATTTGTTGACCAAATGATATTTTATATTGTTGTTATTGATTAGGTGGTATTAGATAGAATGAGACTCATTATTGTTAATGCATATTAGACAAGACTTTTTGTTGTTCTATAGACTAGATGGGATTGAATTTGTTTGGACTTGTTTTTATTAATGGGATTGAGTGGAATTCAAGGTAGAGGCTAAAGTTTCAATTAATTGGGTCATTTTTTAAATTGTTCGATCAAAATTTAATTAATATTAAGATGTGGTGGTTCTTCATGAACTTATTTCCCTTTTTTAGAAGACTCATGATTTTCTAGATTGGTGTGATCTTGATATGGGTTTTGAATAAAAGTATCCTTGTCTTGTTTGTGACCTTGGACCAATTCTTCATATGGGTGAACAATGGTTTATAAATTTTATATGGGGTACCCTACATGAAATTTCATGCATATCTCTATAAATTATAAAAGTACATCATATTTATGCTTAAAGAGTTATTTTCCAAATTGAAATCTTCTTAGGTCAGTTTGATCGGTATTAGAATCCACTCTTGGCCCTATTTTAGGTGGCTTAGTTTTGTATTATTGTTTATACACCCTCAAAATTAGTTTTATCTTCAATATTTTGGATAAGTGGAATCTAACTCTAATCATCATCAAAGGTAGGTTTATATGAATCCCCACTTCTTGTGTATTTTGGCATGTTTATAATATTCATATTTGAATCAATATTGAATTAGGTTTTGAATTGATTTCAAGTTTGGATAAGTACTTATGTTTTAATTATTCAATTAAATTTGAGTTAACCTTTAGATTTAGAAACCAACTTTTAGTTAACTTTTAATCTCAATTTATGTGTTTTTTGAAGTAGGATGCTTTAGTGTTTGATCTCAATTTATTTTCAAATATTAGATGTTTTTGACATTGTTGAATAAGTTTTCTTGATACTTTGACTTTATGATGCTTGATGTGTTTTAGAAAAGTTTGATGTTATAATGCACTTGCATGTTTAACTTGGTAACAAAAGGATGTTTGATATATGCATAAAAAGTATACCTTGGATATATTCACTTAGTTTGATTTGATTTAGATTGGATTTTGATTCAATTTTAACTTTCAATTTAAGATTTGACTTTAATCTGAATTCAAACTTAGGATTTAGATCAAGTTTAACCTTTAACTTTGACTTTGTTTGAAGTTGATTTGACTTGGACAAGGTATATGTTTGACTTTGACTAAATTTTGACTTAGGATTTGGATCAAGTTTTACATTTGAATTTAACTTGGTATGAATTTGTTTTGACTAGGTTAAAGAGAGGTGTTTGACTTTGGTTGACTTCTAACTTAGAATTTGACTTAAGTTTAACCTTTGACTTTGATTTGGTTTGACTTCAAAAGTTTGGAGAGTTGACTTGACTCTAATTTGAATTTGACTTTGAATTTATGTTTGACATTAGAATTTGAAATTTTTAACTTGGTTTGACCTAAAATATTTGATATTAGAAATTTTTAGATTTGACTTGACTTTTAAAGGTTGAATTCAAAAGATTTTACCTAATTTGACTTGATTTGGTAAATGTGGATTAGATTTGAATAATTTATTTGGAATTGGATATTGGTCAAAATTGTCCTGATTTGATGTTGGATGAGGTTTGAATTGGATTGAATAACATTTATATTTGGATAGAATTGACTTTTTATTTTGGATAAAATAAAACTTGGTTTTGACATAGTAACACCTCAATTTGGATAATGTAACATTAGATTTGGATGTGATCGTGTTTGACTGAGGTAATAAATCTTGTTTGAATTGTAAGGACTATCAAAAATTTGGGTATAGACAGTAGTAAAACAAGTGCACACAAGCACCAAGCATTATGATAATATTAATAGGTGTGCAATTAAACTAATCAACCCACCAATATACTCATGTAAAGTGGTGATTAGGTTGGTCTCCCAACCATCACTATCTGTATGTGGTGAGTAATCTTTGTTAATGATATTTTACCTATGCTAATAGTCATTTACATCCAAATTCTCTTAATATAGGAAAAATAGGCTTAATTAGGTGCATCCCCTAGATACCTTATAGTACGATAGGTCCCAAATCCATGGAAAAGGGAGATAAAAATATTCTCAAGAGTGTGTTGTCCCTTAAATAATATTAAAACCATAATATTTTAGTGGAATGTCACCATAAATTATTCCTCATGAAGTTGTATAGGGCATTTATATTAGAGAAAATTTCCTCAATTCATAGTGCACTTAAAACATGCAACCACTTAGCTCATAGCTACAACTCATTCCTATTTTATATACCCACTAGAACACAAGGTTGGTATGTACATTGGGGTATGAAATATCAGTCATCATGCCCTAAGGACTCATGGTTGGTTATCAATGTCTAACTCATGCAACCAAAAAGAAAAAGGGAAGATAGACAATTTATGATCCTTAAGGTCCCATGAGGGATAAAAGTAGAGCATACATATAATTATATTTGTAAATAAAACCAAAGTGTTTTTTATCACCCAACATCCCTAAATCAATAAAGCAGAGAGGATATACACTTAAGCTATTGAAAACATAAAACACAATACTCAAACCAACACAAAAAAGTTCATTTTAAGCACCAAATCTAAGGGTTTATTTTTATAGAGCACCAAGATAAATTGTTTATGAGGGTTTGTTTGAATTATTTTGAATTTTATAGGTGAGAACCTATAGAAAAATAGATTAGTAGTCTTAGGTTTGATATTTGACAAGTGTGTAGGTTTTGCAGGGTATTTGGTCAACTCTATGTCTTTGATTCTACCATTCAAAAAGGTGATTCAACTACTATGTAGAGTAATTACACCATTCTCTTGACATGGAAATTTAATCATTATATAGACAGGGTGATTATACTATTACATAGAGATATTTCACTACTACATAGAATGATTCTACTATTCTACAAAAAAATAAAGACATAAAATAAAAATCATGATTTCATTGCTATGTTAATTAGTTTGATACCATTAACCATCTTCTTTCTACTACCAATAACATTTTCATTATTATAAACATGAATTTACTATTATAAAAATAAATGAATAAAAAGTAGAATATTTGTTAATGCTAATACTAGTCATGTTTCCACTACTACACAGAGTGTTTTCATCAATACAAACCACATTTCTACTCATTTTATAAAACAATAGTGAGAAAAGATGGAATAATTTTCGTCATCATACACCAAAATTTTATCAAATATCAAAAATATTCTAATAATCCTTGAAAACACAATAAAAAATATGTTTCTACTACCACAAAATGAATTTTCTCTATTTTCATTTATGCAACTGAGAGAACTTGATATATTGGTCATCATAGTCACTAATAAGGTAATATGTTTTTTGAGTGATTCTACAGACCCATCCCATGTGTCTATATATGTGTCTAGGTTAACTTAATCTTAATTATTTTCATATGAAGTATAATAGTTTTCCCACCATTTATTTACTGATAAAGAAAATTTTAGAAGATAAAATGTAACATTTTATTTATTAGAGAATTGATTAACAACATAATATGAAAAATATTAGGTTCATATAGTTATCTATTACATATAAATTTATTTTTATTTCAAACATAGTGATGTCTATATTGAATTGTACCTTGTATAACATTTGACTGCCAAACAACCGATGAGAATTAGAGGTATTGGAAGGAGTTTGTTGCTTGAGAAGTAGTGATAAATGATCAATAGTACTTGCTTGTTCACATGTATGAATTTATTCTAAATATTATCATTATATTTATAATGGATCCTATATCATATTATATAACATTTATAAAGTTTACATCATCAAATATTTATATCCCATTTGAGTACATGAAGGAAGATATGATAAAAGGGTCATGAGTCTCAAGCCCTAACTTATTTTACTTAGACCTCATATGAGTGGGCATACAAACAAATGTGAAGCTCATATAAACCATGATACCAATTAAAAATGATATTAAGTTTTAACGCTCCGATACCATTGATTTAGGGCCTAAGAGGAGACCCAGTGGATAACCTAATTAAACATATTTAAAAGGGTTATGAATGTAAGCAGATTTGTGAATAATAAAGGATATAAAGGTGAAATACATTAAATAATAAGGAAAGAAAAAAAGGTGAATAAAAACAAATGTAGAAGTACAATATCAAATTTTTATTATGTGAATTTTTGTGCAATATCTAATAGATCAAATGTCTGGTTTCTATGTACTTCCTAACTCCATTCTTGTCTTCATAACCAAATACAAAGTAGAATTGTACATTAACATACAAAGGAGGGATATGAAGTAAGAGTTGGTAATAATCAATTAATAACCACTGGATGTTATTATGTCACTAATTATCATTACTAATGAGCTATGGTCTATAGTTATAACACTTCAAAATCTATCCATTAATGAAAAAGTGGAATTTGATCTTCAAAATTGACACATAGGTGAGGAACCTAATGATAATGTTGTTGGTGTTATCACAAGGATAAGTACGTAAAAGGTTAATTTAAGTAATATATGTAGGCCCAAATAATCCATGATAAAATTTATTATTGATTCAACTAAGTCCCTTTATTTTCTTGTAAGTTTACCACTAAATTTCCAACAATGTGTGAGAAAAGGGTCATTGAGTCTTGTTCTTTTTCCTACAATTCTTATTAGAAGTTTCATGTTCAAGTTCAAGTCCATACTTACTCAAATAAAAAATTAACCTATATATAATTTTTTACTAACTATATACTCCATTATTACCCATATTTCCACATTACAATATTTTGTTTCAAGTTATGTTGTCTATTGCACTCAATGCATTACTTAAATTCTTTACTATTGTACTCTTTCTATGAGAGACAAATAGAATTAATTGAATTAACTGAATTAAAATTACAACAAAGAGATGGATTTATTTATAAATAACTGAATTTAGATTCTTATATTTAAAAATCTAACTTATAATCTACGATTCATGTTATTCTAGTGTTTAGTACCCCAAATAACCAACCTAGAAACTAACATAGGTGTTTTAATAACACTAATTACAAATTTATTTAAATTATAATATGATATAATTAATTATTATAACATTAAAATCCTCATCCCCACCCATGTACCGTTTAATTAATCATAGTATTAAGAGTACAAAAGAGATAATTCATGAATGCCTCAAATTTCTCACATGTGACTTGACGAAGACATCTACACATTGATCTTGATTGCATAAAAATTAGATCTAAATTTTGTGTAGTTGAAAATTATTACATATAAAATTTAATTGAAACTATATGCATTTTTCCACACATGAAAAATTGGATTACAAATAAGTTACAAAACAGATTGATTGTCATAGTAAAAAATTATCGAGGATACTTGTGGTACTCTTAATCCTACAAGTATGTGACATAACCATATTAGTTTATAGACATCTCCTCCCAAAAAAAGATATTCAAACATCATGGATGATTGAAAAAAAACTTAAAATTATTTCTCCCTCATGATATTGGACAAGACCCCAAAAGAAAATAAATCAAGATGTGGGTATCCTATCATCAATAGATCCTGCATGATTTGAGTCTATATATCATGTCAATAATAACTTATAATTTTTATTATATTATAGAAAATGATCCAAAGTATCTTGAATATATCTCAATATTAATTTTTATTTTTTACATTGACTAACCTTTGGTTATTTTATGAATATTTAAATATAACTAAGAACATAGTTGATATTTGGCCTAGTGTAAGTTAAGTAAGTGAGACTCCCAATCAACTAAAAAATAAATAGTGATTTTTTTTGGTGGTGATGAATTTGAATAATAAAACTAAATTATTTTATCCATGGGTGTTTATATAGGATTAAAATCCATCATCCATAATTTCTCAAGAATTTTATTTGCATATTTATTTTGAGACATAAATATGTGATGTCCCTTTTTCCATACCTCTGAACCAAGGCATTAGTATAGTAACCTAATATTTATAATGTCAAATGTTCACATAAAATCATTATTTTTTATATAAATCATATTAAATATGTTACAAATGATGATTATATCATTGGAATATATAATTAGAATCACAATCTACCCCCTTGATCCTTGAGGTAGAGGTTTTGATCATATGGACTCTATTGAAATCCATGCTGAATGAAAAGCTCATTGATATTGATATACTAGGCTTGGGGAATTTGTTTGAGACCATATGATGAATTGAGACCATACATACCTTTTGTTCTTGACCAAGTGTTATAAAATCATTTGGTTGGGTCATGTATACTTCTTCATGTAGATATCCATTTAGGAAAACATTTGTTATGTCAATTTGATGGACTTTTCATCTGAATTGAGTATCCATAACAAAGACAATTTTGATAGTCTTTAACTTTTATGGGATTATAAATGTCCTCATAGTCATTTGATTATAGCATTTATACAATTATTACCTTTTAATTTTCAATATTTCCATCTAAATTTTACTTAGTCTTAAGAACCCACTTGCAATCGATAGGACTCTTTCCTATTGAAATATTATAAAGTCTACATGTATTTTGTCCATTCACAACTAATAATATGCATCCATGGTATATTTATAAGGTTTTTAATATTTGTATTCATGGACCATTTAGGACTTAAATAATTCTACAACTATGATCTTAAGGGCCATATTCACCTCTTCATGAGCCATGTTACGAGTCCTTAGTCTTGAAATGGAAGTGTCTGGGACTCCATCCAATGTTTCATCTTGAATTATACTTGTGTACCATTTGGGAATACATTAAAAAATATTTTTTAGTGGTGGATCTAGATTAGATTTTTGACCATCATCATTATCCTCATCCTCAATACCCCTATCAAAATTATGTATGTTTATAGGACTAATGCTTGTATCAAGTGCCTGTGTGGAGGGTGGATTTGACTCACTATTATCATCAAATACACCATTACTTATAATATATAAATTTTTTAAATTAGGGTCAAGGAATTGGTAGGAATTTTAATCTCAATTTAACCCAATAAATATACATTCTAAACATTTTTCATCCAAAATATTCCTCTTCTTCTTTGGAATATGCACTTGCTTTGAAACTAAAAACATAAATATGAGAGATATAAGACTTACTCCCTAGACATGATTTTTTTTAAATGACGCCATTGAGATATTTGACAAATAAATAATGTATATACATAATATTTTAAAAATTTATCATTTACCTATCCAATGATTTCTCTCTATTATTAACCTATCCAATTTCAGTCTCTCTGAGTGCATGCCTTAAAGGGTGTACTAAGAAAGTGGTGGGAAGACCACTGATAATTTGAAATATTTTTGGTTAATTTTATCATACCTAAACCCATTATAAATCCCACTTATCCAAATCCATAGGAAACTATCCTCTCAATATCACTTAACTAAGCAAAAACCCATTTTACTACTGTGCACTAAATTTTAGATTTTATCTATATTATCAATTTTAGTAACAAAACCCAAAAACTTAAGCACATTAATAATAATGAATAAAATAGGTAATCAGAATAATAATAAAATTATTACCATAAATTTAACATAGCTTCTTTCCAAGATTTGCATTTGGATTGTTTGATGTCCAAAACTTGAAATATTGGATTGCTTGATGAGAGTTGACAATGGATTCCAAGTGATTGGATGTGGTTGATATTAAATTTATATTGATGAAAGAGAGCTTACATATGAAATAAAGGTATTGGATTTATGGATTTACAAGTTAAGTTTTACATAGCCTAAGTAGGGCTTTTTATAAGAAGGTGTAGGGAATTTTAGGAATTTTAAAATTATTTAAAAGTCTCTAGTTTAGAGAGTTACAGAATATTAGAAGAACTTATCTAGTTATAGAGGCTTATTAATTAGTTTAGGGGATAATGAGGGGAATAGAGGGGATTTAATAAGGTTTAGGATTCATAGGGATGTAGGAATGGCTAGAGTGGTAGGGTAGCTAGGGTGGAAGTTGAATAAATATGAATTTAATATTAGATAGTTGGTTTAAGGAATATGTTAGTAGGTCATAAGATCTATGGGGAGATTAATTGGTTTTAGGATAGGGTATAGGTTTATGGTATATAATGATGAGATGGGAATTATTATAATATTAATCAATTTAGTTATGAAATATAGAAATTAGACTAAATTACTAGAAATTAGTATAATTAGTAAGGTGAGCATAATTTAGTGCATATATTTTTAACCTCTTTAAAAGGGTATTATGAGTAGAAAGAAGTGAAAGGAGTAATGGTATTTCAAAGAAAAACCATAATGTTAGATGGTGTCAGATGTTGATAGGATATGTGTTAGATGTTAGTAGGATATGATGTCCCCTTGAGGGAACATGTGAGGAGAAGTAAACCAGATGGTCACTCAAAAAAAAATCCTAGGGTGGGATAAAATTAGGATGGTAAAATGGGGTTGGGATGCCCTAAGACATAGCTATATTTAAAAATTCCCCAAGTGATAAGGGGATAAAGTAACTCAGTTATTATGGGTTCTAGACAAAGGACCAATGTCTAGAAAGTATTTTGATTGATAAGATGAAATTGATTAAGATGAGATGATTTCAAACCAGTGATAAGTCTCATAGTAAGTACACATGCTAAGGAGGACCTGAAAATAGATAAAGGAGATAAAAATTATTGATTGTGATAGGGAACTAATTTATGTAATATTTGGGGTTTAAAATGACATGTGATCATCAAGTGACTAGTATAATCATGGGATAGTAATGAGAGATGAATGGTGGCTAAGCTATCCTTGGGCACAAAAGTGAGACCAAGTGGTACCTACATATTCTAAAATGACCTTAGGCCAATATAGTTTTGACTTTGGATGATGATGGATGTTAGGTAAAGACTATGCCCTATATGAGTGAAGGAGGATAATTTGATGAAATGAAGGCGATTGAGTAATTTGATAGTGTTTATATATGACAAGGGGGTTTTGAAGGTAAAATTTTCATGGGTCAAGGGATAATTAGGTTTGGGTAGGATGGAGATAGGTGAGATGGGACAACAAACAAGATTAGTGGGATGGGTGGAAATATGGAAGCCATTGATAATGTTTGTAATCCTTTTTAATATTAAACCATTCAGATGTGTGTCAATGACATAGGAAAATTCAAAGGTACAACAAAATAGGTGCATGATGGAATTTTGTTTTTAGTGACTTTGCCCAAATAGTTTAAGAGTCACCTATACCATCCTTGTTCACATAAGAGTTGACAAGAGAAAACATATATAATATGGTAAAAAATAAAAATGAACAAGACAAATTAATATGTGCATGATTAACTAAACAACCACACATACTTCAAAATATACATGCATTCACACAAGATAATGACACCAGGAAATGGGATCAAGGTTGAGACCAAGGTTAGGGTCATTTTACCATGACACCAGGAACTAGTTTTCATCATGGTACTTACCCAAGGCACTAACAAACTAGTTTTCACCATTGGATGGATTTTTTTAAATATTGGACTAATGGGGAGATGTGATGGGTGGATGGACTAGATATGAGATGTACCATAGATGAAGGATGATGAAACCTAGTTCAAGTGTAGAAGCACTTCATATGCATGATATTAATGGGATCATAAAGTTCTTCTCGATAGAGCATGGCTAACTTATATGCTCTTGACCTAAACTTAGCAATGATGATATAGGGACCTAGACAATTAGCTTCAAACTTCCCTTCTTGTCTCTTTCTACATTAGTGTTTTTATGATTCTCCTTCAAGACAAAATCACCAACTTTGAACTCCCTAGACTGAATCTTCTTATGGTATTAGCATTTTATTTTATTTTGATATGCTCATAGGTGATCCAAGGCTTTATGATGATTTTCATCAAGGAGTTCCATTTCTTGTAGATGTTCCTACCTATGATTATGATCAATGATAATATTCCTTAGTGATATTTGAAGGGAGGGTAGTTACACTTATACTAGTAAAATTGCTTCAGTCCCATAAACCAAGGCATATAAATTTTTCCTAGTAGGTGTGTGAACACTTATTTGATAAGACCACAAAGCTAGATATGAGTATGTGCACCAATTTTTGTCTACTTGATTAAATATATTTTTTATGATTTTGATGAGGGTCTTCTTAGTAAATTCTAATTGTCCATTTCCCTAGGGATAATGAGGAGAGGAAAAATGCTATGTGATATGATATTTTTGGCATAGGGCCTCAACTTCTTGATTCTTAAATGATTTATTGTTATCTAAAATGATGTTAGTATGTATGTTAAAATGGTAAATAATTTGATTGAGAATAAATTTTGAGATATGGATGCCCATTGTATAAGTAAGTGGAATTACCTCTACCCATTTGGTAAAATACTCCATTGCTGTGATATTGAATTAATGACCATCTAATGAAGTAAGATTGATCTTACCAATTAAGTCAAGGTCCCATATAGAAAAAGGCCATGGACATATAATACACTGTAATTATTAGCCAAAAGTTTGAATAAGATTTCTAGGTTTTTGATAGGTCATGCATTTTTGCACATATTGTCAAGAATCTTGTTCCATTTGTATCCATTAATAGCTTGTTTAGAGGAGTTTCATGGATAGTACCATTCTATTAATGTGATTTCCATAGATACCATCATGAAATTTTTGGATTGCCTAGGAAGCCTCTTTTGATGTCAAACACCTCAATAAGGTTCCATAATAGCCTCATCAATAAAGCATGCTACCAAGGATGATGTAGCATGAGATGTGGTGGAGAGAGGATTTGTGTTTGTGAAGATTGAGGTTAGGGGGGAGGATGTTTTTGTGGAGGTACCTTTAAATTTCATGGTACCATGGGAGACTAGGACCATTAATTGCATAAATTTAAAATGGAGTCATTGGCTGATGGGTTGGAATAATCATATCTTGAATCAAAAAAATGCCTTTCAAAACATCTTTAGGGAGGATAAAAAGAGAGCCAATAGTAACCATAGAATCAACTACTTTATTACTTCTTCATGGAACTTGTTCAAAGGTTATGGATTGACAATTTGATTTTAAATGATCCACCAATGGTTATAAGGAAGCAAATTTTCATCCTTTATTTGGAATTCATCACTGACCTATTTGATAATTAGATTTGAGTCACTGAATACTTGTTAGTGGTATATGTTCCATTGAATATCCAAGTGAAAACCAGTTATCAAGGATTCATATTCTAAAATGTTGTTGGTATATAAGAAGGCAAGATGGAAAGCTTTCAAGATAAGATCACATTGTGGGGTGATAAGGATACTTGACCCTGACCCATATGTGGTGAATGATCCATAAAAGTATAATTTATAGCTATTTTATTGTGAAGTATTCATTATAGACTCATCCAAGAAGTTCATGACAAGGGGATCAATCACTTCTAATGGTGCTTCAACTAATTAACCAATAATAATTTATCCTTTTATAGCCTTTTGATTAACATATTCAATGTCAAATTCACTGAGCAACATTATCCATTTTTCCATTCTTCCAGTAAGAACTGATTTGGATAATAAATATTTTAGGGGATCAACTTTGGCGATGAGCTTTACCTGATTATTCAACATGTAGTCTTGAAGCTTCTATGATGTAAAAACTATGGCTAAACATGACTTTTCTATTTGAGTATAATACAACTCATAGTATATTAACCTATGATTGCGATAATATATGGATTTCTCCTTACCTTGATCATTATTTTGTGCTAGAAGAGAACCAATTGCACATGGGGTTGCTAAAATATATAGGAGCAAAGATTTTTTCAAGATGGGTAGTTAAAATATAGGTATATTAGCCAAATATTGTTTAATATTTTCAATGTCTTGATGTAAATCTAAAATATAGTGAAAGGTACTCCCCTTTTTCAATATATGGGTGAAAGTGTGACATTTATATGCTAGCTGAGAAATAAAATGCCTTATGGCTAGTAGTTTACCTTGAAGACTATGGAACTACTTAAGAGTACAAGCTAGAAGAATTTATATGATTTCTTTTACCTTTGTTAGATCCACTTCTATGCCTCTTACTAAAACTATAAATCCTAATAATTTTATCAAAGGGACACCAAATACACATTTCTTAGGATTCAACCTGACCTTATACTCTTCCAATCATTCAAAAATATATCTTAAGACCACATGGTATTCAGATCTTAGATGAGACTTTCCCAAAATGTCATCAACATAATCCTTAATGATATCATGCATCATATCATGATAAATGATAGTCATCACCCATTGATATGTGTCACCTACATTTTTTATACCAAATGGCATGACTTGATAACAAAATGTTCCCCATGGAGTAATAAAAGCCATTTTGTGCTAGTTCTCAGGTGCAATTTTGATTTGATTGTATCTTGAGAAATAATCCATGAGCGAGAGTATCTCATATCTGGTAGTTGAGTCTATAATCATGTCAATATTTAGAAGGGTAAAGTCATCCTTTGGACATGCCTTATTGATGTCATAGGAGTCTGTATAAATTATACTTCTACCTTGTGGTTTAGACATAGGGATAATATTATAAATCCAATCTAAAGTTTTTATTGGGTCGATAAATATAGCTTCCAATAATTCTTTCAATTCCTTTTTGACAAATAATGCCACCTTGGGATGCATATTTCATAGTTTTTTATTTGATGGGTTTAAAATTTATATGCATGACCAAGTGGTGGACTACCAATGAAGGATCTGCTCTAGGCCTGTCAGCATAACTCCATGTGAAGATTTTGATAAATTCTTTAAGAAATTCTATGATGACTTCACATTCCTCTATTGTGAGAGATGCCCCCAATTTAATGATTCTGGATTTTGATTTGTCCCAATGTTGACTTCTATCATGTACTCAATAAGGGAGGGTGATTATTTTTGAAAATAAGAAAGTAATGATATTTTAAGAATGTCTAAAGTAAATCAATTTGGGAACTTTATGTCAATATCCAAATACGCATCTAATTCTAATGAGATATGTGAAAGTTCATTTGGTGCTTTGGGAGGCTCTTCTTCTTTAGATTTTTATTCATTACTTTGATCATGGGGTTGTTATTGCCCCCCAAAGTATGCAGATTTATAAATATTGATAGAAAATCCCCTTTTATGATCACCAGATGGAATAAAATCTCTAGCTCCCATATATTCCAAAATAGCCTCATCATTTTGAAACATGTCAAAGGATGGATCCTATTTTGATTCCCATTGATAGTGGAGATGGTGATATATAATAAAAGGTTAGTGGTAGTGAGCTCTTTGAAGTGACTATAGATGGACCTAATTTTAATGTCCTCATTGGGGAGAGATGCCCTAAGAATCAAAAGAGATTCCACAATGATATTGGTTGGGTCATCATTAGATAGTTTTTACCCTAGGCTAAAATATTATGGATGTTATTAAACCATAATGGGCTCAAGATAGCCTTATTCCCATTTACCCAATCCCTTTCCTTTGTAATGCATATTCTCCATCATTCTCTAGACTCAAATATATTGTTTTTAGGAGAAATGAGAGCCTCATCATCTAATTTTAGCCATGAATCATCCCCATCTTCAATGTATTTATTAGATACAAATCTAGTACTTGAGAAAGCTATCAATACAAACTGGTATTTCATGGGATTAGCCTTCCTCATGGCTAGGGACCCATAACTATGTGGAGAGAGAGGTAAATTGCTAATGTAAAATGTTTTCTACTTATATTCTCTATAGCATGTTGATATGATGTTCAAATAAGTGACATTAGGTAATGGATTGGATGTGGATTCAAATAGGTTAAGGGAGATGTATTTAGTAGTTGTTAGACTAAGGATAGAATTATCTATGCCAAGATGAGGTGATGGTGATGATGATTGATCCATTTAACAACTATGAAGATGTTCTATGACTTTAGGGATGCTGACATGCATTCTGGAGTGAGGAAACTTTGGGTATTGATGTAAGGTGGATGGAATAGTTCATATCTCATGAATCTAGGGTCTTCTAAGCAACATGTTATATGGTAAATCTACATCCATAATATGAATTAGAGTTTTATGCATTACGTGTCCCATAAAAATAGGAAGGTAAATGGTCCCAACTAATGGCCTTTCATTATCATCATAATATTTAATCATTATCAAGGTGGACCCTAGTGATGCCTATAAATATCCCAATTTCTTTAAAAAGTTCAGATTACATAGACTGAGTAATGATCCTCTGTCTATGATCACCTAAGGGACTCGATGGTGGGATATAGTTTATTTAATGTATAGGGGATAATTATGATTTGGGCTGATGAAAAACATATCTAGGACACTGAAAGTGATCTACTATGAAGGGGATAGGTGTGTTACTAGTGCCTAAAAGTGACTAGTATCTAATTCAATAGGAACTTTTAAATCATTTAGCACTTGATTTAATATTTCTCAGTGTAAAGCCAATGTTTTAAAGAGCTCCATTAAAGATATTTGAGCTAGAGTTTTCTCAAATTGATGAATGATGTCATATATTTTATTAAAAGAGATTGAAGCCTTCTTAGAAACATTCCCCTGTTGGGTAGTAGATAAGTGGATAGATCTTTAGGGGGTGCCATAGGAACTACTATCTTATTACACCTAGTAGTAACAATGTAATTAAGAGTGGCCTGTTAATCTCTAGTATAGGGGATGATGATGGAGTGGGTTGTTGGTATTTTAAATTTTGATGGTGTTAATGTAATGGTAAGGGAAATTTTGGTAGTCAATACAATTGGATGAAGAGGCCTGACCCTAGTCTCTTTGTGGTCTTTGATTCCTTTGATCATACTTAGGGAGTGGATCCTTGTAAATACCAAGTTTCCCATTTTTTGACTAATTTAAGGGGCCTTCTCCTTCAATTTAAATATCTCCCATTTAAATTAAATCTTAAATGTAATGTTTTAGTTGCATACATCATTCTGTATCATGCCCTTTAACCCCATGGTATTTGTGAAACTATCTTCATGATACTAGTATACCTTTAGTTAGTGATCATCCACAGGTCTAATTTTAGGCAAATTAATCATATTAGTGGAAATTAATTGATCCAAGACTATTTCAATGGGGACTCACAAGCTTGTGAATTTTATTTTTCCTGTATGAGGCTTTGGCTTGCCTCATGGTACTTGGATGGAAGAGACATTGGGTTGTTGTGTAGGGTACTTATTTTGAACTATTTGTACATGTTGTTGCTTAGAGTCACTCACCCCATTACCCATGAAAATAATATTCTTATTGAAGACCTTATATTTTCCTTAAAAAGAATTATTTTGATTTTGAGTGTGCTCATTGTAATAATATAGCTTAATAGTCCCTTTTTCAATAAGGGCCTTCTTGATTTGCATTCCTTTCTCTATGATCTCATCAAAGGTCTTGGCACACTTTAATTTTAATTGATATTTGAGTTTAGTATTAATACTGTCTACAAATATCTTGACCAATTCTTTCTCAAGTATGGTGCACCTCAAATGGCTTGTCAAACTCCATCATCTTTATGAGAAATATGTTAGGCTTTTACTGCTTCATTATTTGGTATTATAAAGGTTAAATACGAAGATATCATGCTCAATATTAAATGATCATATCTCTAAAGCTATATATTGACCCTTTAGGTAAATTCATAAACCATTCCAAATTAGGTCCCATGAGACTATTGGGAAAGAGTTTCAATAAATAGGTATCTTCATAAGCCACTTCATGGCAAGCTACATAAAAATCTTGGACATGATCTCTAGGGTCCCCTTTTCCTTGATATTTCTCAAATTTGGGTACTTAAAAATGTAAAGGAAAGGGTATTTTTAAAATACTCATGTCAAATGATGAGGACTAAATTTCTTCATACTTATATTTAAGGGCTTGTGATTGTGGATCTACTTATTGAAGGTTCTCTTTCATCACTCTCTATTATTGGGCAAAGGTAGGATCCCCAAGAGGATTGGTAGTTTGGTTTTGGCTACCTTGAGGGGTATGGGTATTATGGGTATTTTTGGCATTATTGGTATTAGTGGTGGTGTTGTAATTATTGGTGTTGTTGGAATTATTGATGGATTATTATTAATATTATTAGTATTATCTTATCTACGGCATGGTTAGTATTTATTATGGAGTAGCAGGTTGATTTATTGCATCAATCGGTCTAGGCTATCCTCAATGATAATTGACTCTGATTAGCCTCAGTGAAATTATTATGAAGGGGTAGTGGGAATTATTATTTATAAAATCTATGGTCCACACCTTCTTCTTCTTGGGTTATGTGATTATTATGTTGATGTGGTGTATTTGGTGGTGATAGAGGGTGGACTAGGTTATGCAAGAGGGTGTGATCAAAAGTGTAAGGTAACTTTCCCCCTATTTTGATGACATAGGCTAAGATATGATCTTGGTTCTCATATAAATAGTGGCTAATGAGGTTTATTACTTTGTCATTATAGAGGGGGTTAAATATTTTATTCTCTTCCATAGGTGTGTGCATATCATTATGATTTTCATCATGTTCCTGATTTGGGTCAACCATATGCCCTAATGTTTCATTATCTTGGTTAGAGGCTTCTCCAAACCTAAGTTGAGCATGGGTATGAGTAACCATTTTGAAAGAGAGGTGTGATAGATGAAATGATGATCTTCAAATACTACCTTCATCTAGAGATCAATGCTACTAGTGGTCAAATGAAAGTGGTGTGATGGTTTTAGAAGAGGGTAAGATGTCTAAGAATTACCAAGAGATAAAGTCTCATAAGAAAACAATATAGAAAGGATAAATTAGGACAAAGTGATGGATCAAATACCTTATCACTAGCAAAGAGATAAATTGATGAGTTCTAGATGAATAAGGTGTCTGATACAGACAAAGATAAATGATGGGTGATAGACTAGAATCTTATAAGACTATGTGTATCAATAATACCTAGTCTAGAGGATGTGAAAAATGATAGAAGATAAGTGATGACTAGAAATTGATTTTCAAGACAGAATGTAGTACTCAAAGGTGATGATATGGATGAGGGATGAGAGATGTATGATATATATGTGAATGGGATGCATATGAAGTGGATATAGTATGTGGGAGTTGTAATATTGGATAAAAAATGATATCTACTCAAGATGATTTATATACCAATGGGTGTTGGAGAGATAAATATAGACAAACTAGTAAGATGTGGTATGGGAGGATGATATTGAGAATGTGATGTGGTATGCATAAAGTGGAGTAAATAATAGCTTAGATGATAATGTAAAATGTGAAGGGGATGTATATTATGTATTGAGATAGATAGTGCCTAAAAGATAGGTTATATATAAGATTTAATAATGATAGGATATGAGAAGGGTAGATGATGTGGTATGTATGAGATGGTATGATAGAGAATGTAAAAATGGTCAAAAGGAAAATATATACAAGTGGATATGAGACAACATGATAAAAAGAAAAAAATGAAATGGGTAATTAATATAAGTGTTGTAGGATGGATATAAATGGGGTGGATATTAGGTAATGGATGTTGTAAAAAAAACAAAATGGGTACTAAATAGATAGAAGGTATGATGTTGGATGGGTGTTCAACACAAGATGAGTGGATGATATTGGATGGAGTAGGGTAGATAATTTTTTGGAAGATAAAAAATCTAGGGAGATATGAGATGAGTACTTAGAATAATGTAAGTTGAAAGTTTAATACAAAAGATGTAGATGATATAAGATGGATAGTAGTTTAGGTGGAAGATGTAATACTAGGGTGTTGATAATGTGGGATGGAAGATATAATACATGGGATGGGATGAACAAAAACTATAGGATGGGTATTAGGTGGATGGAATAAGTGGATGTTGGTTTGGACAAGAAGGACTAAATTTTTTCAAGATGAAATATATAAATATATATATATATATATATATATGTATATATATGGATGATGAGGAGATGAGGGGAGATATAGACAAACTAGTTACTAAGGAAAGATGTGGGAGGGAGGATGATTATGAGAATGTGTTATGGTATGAATGAATTAGATAGTAGCTAGATGATAATGAAAGATGTGAAGGGGTTGGATAGTATATTGGATATAGTGGGATGGATAGTATCTAGGGGTAGTGTCTTGGGGTGTGGAAGGGTTAGGTATAATGGATAAGGTGTATGACCGATTCAATAAGGGTATGATATGGGATGGATATGGAATGGGTGGATGGTGCAATAGTTATGAGGTGGTATGATATAAATGGATATGAGATAAGGAGATTTATACATGTTGACTATTTTTACCATAGGATAAAATGGGTCAAACTCTTATATTATAATCTTGTATAGGGAATTTTTATAATGTCATGGTGTATTTTGTATCTCATTTGATGTCATTTCATATGCCATTATAGTTTTGGTTATACTCTATCTTGGTCTTAGTGTCATTTGGTGTCTTAGGGGTCATTTTAGGGTCATATATGCAAGTGGCAAGTCGTCATGGTGATAAATGTAGGTAGAGCATGGAAGAAGTTTTTTTATGCCTCAAAGAATTCATCAAAGAGTTTAAAGATCAAGTATTATCTCAAGAAAAAGCTTTGTGAAGCCAAATTATCATTAGGATGTTAGATAGAAACTAGAATGGAATAGCTTGCTTGTGTAATTTATAAATATGATCAAAAAGACTTGTATAACCATCATACTATACAAAATAAATGTTATACATACCAAGATCATGATCTATAAGTTTTATATCTCAATGAGTCTTCTATCTCGATATCTACGCCTTCCTAGTTCAATTCATCGAGTCTAAGGGGCCAGTCCATCCTACATGTCACATAAGAATGGATGAACCAACTCATTTGTGCATTTTTTTATCTTCACTTAGGAAGCCCTCAATAGATAAAGTATTGTATTACCATAGATTTTTTTAATGCCAAGATCATCTTCTAAAATTTTCAAGTCTGCATGAGATTTCTCGCTCAAGTTATGAAGCTTCAAAGTTGAACTAATAAAGTAAGTCATTTGCACAAATGTCAAAATAAAGCTCAAGAAAAATAAACCCATTTGATCTTAAATTTGATGGTTGCATGAATGTTAATGAATATCACATGATTATTATTTGATAGGATCATGGATGTCAAATCTGATCTCATGAAGTAACCATTGGATTTCAAATAGTGGTTCCCAACAGATCTAAAAGTCTACATTACATTATACATCTTGATTCGATGGTGTGAGATGAGTTAAAATATCAAGGAGCTGAAGAGGCCACCATGTGGTATAAGTGATAAATATGACATTTTGATATCAATATCTTAAAACTAATTCAACATTGACATGTGGCATAAACATTGAAGCTGATAGTCTAACAGTGGGATCCTGAAACCAATGTGTGATTGACACATGGAATAAGCTTAGATAAAGCTAACAAGTCAAGGGAAAGATAAATGACTCTTGATTGTTTATACTGATTAGGATTAATGGTGTAAGATGGGTCAATATGTCAATAGGTTGAGTCAGATATCAATGACCAATGAAATTAAAAGTTGAGAAGCTAGGGGACTTCATGGAGATCGAACACATGACCAAAGTTAAATCAGGGAAAGATTTTAGGGATCATCAATATGCCATTATAGATAAATAAAATTCTATTAATCAAACATAGTGATACATCTAAGGTGATCAATAACATAAAAAGATGCCATTAAGGCTAAATATGGACCTTTGGTTCATAGATGTGTGGCATGCAGGGTTCATTCAGTGACTATGTTCACCATTCTAAAAGGGACTTGTGCATATGGTGAATTATCATCTCTTGAAAATATAGAATGGGTTTATTTGGACCTATTTAGATCTAGAAAAGAGACTATGCAATCTATAGGTATACAACAATATAAGCACTATAGGAAAACCAATAGTCTAAGATTGGTTTTTTATCTATAGTGAACTTATGAACATGGGGACATGTTTGAGCATGATCTATTTGGAAAAAGAGATAGATTTTGTAAGGATGCCACAAAGGCATACACGTAGACCCCAATATTTTCATCCTTAGGAATAAACTTTATGAAAGGGGACCCTTCTCTCCACTTTTTCTTGCTATGACAAACCAGTTAGGAGTAGTTAGCACCATGTCAAATTTATAATAGATGGATCTGATTTCTTTAACTATATTGATGCTAAAAATTAGATCAGAACCACTTGATCCTATCATTAAAACTATATGGATCATGAGTGAAGGAATAATGAACTATTTCAATTACTGTAGATGACCCAGATCACTCAAGAAGTTCCAAAGAAGCATACTAGCATAGGTAGTTATAACTATGGTTCAAATGAGGTTAAATTAATTTGAATCCCCTTGGGCTTCTCTTTTCTCACTTATCTCTCTTAAATTCTATAAGTAGCCTCAATTTTGGCCTTTTTAAGAGAACACAACATTTATGGCAAATCCCTACCATAATAATGCCATATTTTACCTTTGAACATTAATACAAGTCTATTTCTATGTTTTGAACAATTATCTAAGTCTGTAAGTGATGTATGGTGATGAGAAGTAATAATTATCTATCCTTCCTTCCATTATCCTTTCATGTTTGAGTAAGATTTCAAAGTCTAATAGGTCATATAGAATGTAATCTAGTGTGTACAATCTTTTATAGTATACAATTATCCTTAGAATGTGTAATCTACCCTCTGTTTCATTTGCCTTATGTTTCTACTCATATCTCACCTCTATATTGAAATTCTCATGTTAGAACCCATTAAGAGTTAGATAATAGTTTGTATACCTTGTTTGATCATGGTATAAATATGATGGTCACATGGAAGACATTTTGGTGCATCACCTCCTTTAGAGTAGGTTCAATTTATGTATTCTCTAACTCTTTTCCCCATAAGTAAGCAATAGTTTAAGTGATAAGCATTGAATGATTTATTAAGGGAGTTAGCCCTTAAATATAGAGGTTTATTTCCAATATACGTATACCCACATACCTATAAATGTTACCATGTTTCCAAAATATGAAAGAGAATTGAACACCCTCTTCTAGGGTGAAAGAATTAGTGAAAATAGTTCTGGAATGCTTGGTGGGAAACATTTTCTTCAAAACAACTTGTTAAGGGGAATGTTGGTCTTGAAAACATCAACTATAGATTGGTTTGCTACTTAACCTTTGGTAACTCTTTCATGGTAAATATGGTTCAAGGCCATTTTTTTTGTTATAAACATTCCCTCATAATTCATGGTTCTCATTAGGTCATATTTTAACCCACCTATTCAACCTAAAATTCCTCTTGCAATTTAGTATCCATAGCCTAATCTACCCTTTGAAGAATGAGTAGATTTTTCTAGGGAGGAAGAGGTTGAAAAGGTTGAATAAATTTAATATCTTGAATAAGAAGAGATGGATAGACCTCATGCTTTCCCTACCTTAAATATTGATAAACCAATCTAACTTCACGTATATGATGTCATTCCTCTGAACACCATGAAAGGTGTGCCCAGATTAAATGGTGAGAGTCATGTCACACCTAGTGATCACATTAGAGATGTTTCTAACTTTTTTAGTTTCTATAATATTGTTTGAGATAACATTTCCATTAGACTCCTTTCCATGTCCCATAAAGGGAAGGCTCTTGATTGATATAAGACTCTGAAAGGTGGATGCATTATAACATGGGATGATTTTGGAGTGTTGTTGACTTCCAGATTTAGAAATGAAATCACTATGCCTCTCTCATACATAATCTCAATGTGATAAAATGGGGATCCAAAGAAATAATACATGACTTCAACAAAATGCTTCAGAACACTTGGCATAGATTGCCTCTTATCATGATACCACATGCTATCTTTATGTTCCCTACTTACTTAGTAATCCACTAGGATATAAATTAATATCATGCTTCAACCTATGCAAGATTCTACTCTTCCCAATGTATATGATCTTTCTATCAAAGTTGAGAATAGTATAATCCAAGATGGAATATTTATTCCTAAGGTGCCTATGCCTCCATTATCTCATACTTATACTAATACCCTAGATATAGCCCAAGTTCCTAATGCTAATACCAAGACTAAGGTTTTTCTTAGGAAGGTAGAAGATGATGCTTATTATAAAGCAATGTTCTTAGCCTTAGAGTCTTAGACTAGACAAGCTAATATGCAATAAGGTGCCTATCATAATCCTTAACCTTATTAGTAATGATATGGAAGAGGAAGGGGCTAATGAAAACCTAATCCCAATAGGCTTGCTAATGTGTATAGTCCTAACTCTACCAATATTGTAAGAGATATGGTACCAGTTCATAGTAATTTAGTGTAGAGTTTTTCTCTCTATTTTCTACTTTTTTCTAAGCATGAAAATAATAAATTATGAATAAGGGTAATGATTATGAGAACCTAGTATAAAATGTGCACATGATCCAAATGATGGTGGATACTCCTCATTAGCTAGGAATGAATAACTTGTAATAAGAAAACTTGTTTGTTAGACAAGTAGAAAAGTGGATTGCCTAGCATGAGCTAGGTCATAGAAAAGAAAGATTCATAGGAGGATGTCAATCCACCTTCTTTGGATAATTAAATTGAAATGATAAAATAAAATATAATTGTATTAAATGATAGGAAATTTGAAATTAAATAAAACTAAGATGGATGTTTTTATAAGAAAATGACTAAATAAAGCAAACACTAAAAGGCTAATCGAGGAAAGGTTATGGTTTTGGTTTGGAAAATAGTCAAAAGGGAAAGATGGTTTGGTTGAGGTTGATAAATGATTGAAATGATCAATAAGGTAATGGTTAAAATGATCAAGAAGATAAAAGGGAAAAGGGTAAAAGGGATAAATGTTTAATTTGGTAAATATGGCCAAGGAAATAAATGAAGTAAGTGAAAAAGGGGGAAAATAGGAGATGAAAGGTATGGAGGTCAAGAGAGAAGAGGCCAAAGGAGATAATAATTTGAAATGAAATAAACAAACAAGGTTACCTTTGAGATGGTTGTCAATGATGGTGTTGTTAATGAAATTATTGATGAAATCTTGGAGTTATTTGGAAAGAGCTTTGATGATTTGAATTTATTCTCCTCAAAGATGAGGATGACCACATTCTCAAGTGGATAACCTCCTCCAAAAACCTACACCAAAATGTTAATAACAAAACAATACTAATTTTCCACTTTCTAACTTAACCCTTGGTGAAGGGAAGGGGGGATTTATATAATATTTTGTGAAGAGTCATGCCAAAAGAGAGATAATATATGTATGGCACCATTTTATATGTGGTGGATGAATTAGTAAAAATGAGGTGGGAGGGGATTCCCATTTGGGTTGGTGAATGTCCCATTTGGGTTAAGAAGTCAAAAATGGGTGCCCTCTATCTTAAAGAAGTAGGTATATTATTTTGGAGGTTAATTTCATGTAAAATACATGTTTAATAATTGTATTTTGAGGGGAAATTTTCCACATTTTAAGGGGGAGCCTTGTGATGCTTAAATGAGGTCATCAAACACTTTGGCAAGGGTCCTAGGTGGGGTATGATGTCCCACATCAAGCCACATCACTTCTAAGCCATGTCACTTGCCATATCACCTCTCAAATAACCTTCCAATCACTTTATATGTCACATGCCATGTCACTTTCCATGTTACATGACATGCCACTTGCCATGTCATCATGAATAGCGATAGTGGGTACCATAGTTATAGTGACTAGCACTTTTGAACAGTAATTTCAAATAGTATTTTTGAACAGTATTATGTGACTAGGAAAATAGTGATTTAGTTGGGTTAAGAAGGGTTTATTAAGGGTTTAAAAGGTTTAGGGGGTATTTATGGGGGTCTCGAAGCATTTAGTCATTTAAAACTACAATTTTTTAGTGTCTACATTTTACCCCTTTCTATTATACAACTTTGAGTTAATAAGTTACAAAATAAAAATGAATCACTTGGTCAAAGGTCATGGTGCTCTAAGTGAGGGAGGATGTGTTCCATTTCAAATTGAGAGTTGATGAGGGAAGACCGAATTTGGTGTATTTTTGATAAGCAGTTGGTAGGGAGGCACTAGGTGGTGCCACAAGATAGTTGGGCATGTGAAATGCAAATGGGTGTAAAAAAAATGAATAAGCATGATAGTCAAGATTGTGTAAATGTTAAAGCTACCAATGTTGGTAAAAATAAGGTCAATCCTAGAAACACATGTGATAGGGATATTTGGTCCACAGTGTTGGTCATATCTGATTGAGTTAAGCTTATCAAGTCATCTAAATAGGTTCAGTGTTGGTCACAAGTATCCAGGGTAGGAAGTGCCCCTACAAAATAACACAATTTGTTGGGTCATGCATGATGTGGTATAAACATTGAAAAGTTTAACATGGTAAGGTTCATCATTATGGTCAATTTTTTTTACAAAACACACCAATGGTTTGGGTTAGAAGCAACCAACATCAAGGTGGACATGGTAATAGCATTGGTGGATTGGGTATGGGTTAGAAAGGGATGGCTGAGCTGACTACAAATTAATGTGGAAAGTGGACACTACCTACATAATTCCATAGACATCAATCCAAAAATAATGTTATGAGAAATGTAGTTCTTTTGAGGTGAAGAGTGTTGGTTAATTTGGTTGCCCCAATTTGATATCATGTATTTTGGTCTAGTTGAAGGATGTTAGAGAAAGGGAAGTTCTAAAAGGGTGGAAAATATGGGTATAAAATAGTTTTCTAATTATTTTCGTAGAAACAATAGATGAGATTATGTAGGAGACAATTAGATGATTGTGTCAACTATGTAAAAGGAATAGGTGTGGATAACTAGGTTCATGCATGAAATTTTTGTCACCATTTAAAAAAAGGATAAATATGCTTTACCAGGGTTTAGAAAATATAGCACTACTTAAATTTCCATGGTGATCCAACATGTTATTTTATCACCATCCAAATAGGCTAATATTTTTCATACTTTAAAACAATGTCATTAATAGGCTATGGAAGGGTATGAATCAATAATTTGGGGAAGCAAAGTAGTAAGGTGGGTAAACGAGAAGTGGTGAAGATTCAAACCCTTGACCCTTGAGTCAGTGGGGCCCCAAAATAAGTAAGCATTGAGTTTTGATGGGATTTAGAGAAAGACACTAAGGGATTTTGTAATATGAAATGAGGTGAATAGTAATAATATTAATTAAATGAGGGAGTAAATTATGGATTGTGATTAAAGAACATGGATATTTCAAGGCATAAAAAGATGTAGTCTGAGAAGGGAGAATTAAGGGAAATTATTGGTTGGAAGGTTAGGGCATGTGAGAGGGTGTAGCTATCATCCCCACATGGGTATCCCAAATATTCCATTTGAAGGTGGTTTTAGTTTTATCTCTAACATCTTTGAAGGTCAGAGTAAAAGGGGTTTAAAATAGGAAAGACTAGAGGGGGTGGGGAAGGAATCTTCCTCCCAATGGCTTAGCGATGCTCAAACTTGATAGTTGGTTGTATGAGCCCATGATCCTAGATAATTGTGTCATAAAGATGTAGGATTGGTATATATCTCATAGTAAACCCAAATTTGGTGGAATATTTTTGTGGTCCTAGCATGGTCAAAATGGGTAGAGGGTTTAAAAGGAAAAAAGGTGATAGGTTGAATGGAGTAGCTGGAGAGGTACAAAAAAAAGAGTCCAAGCAAAACAAATATAGGCATTAAAGGAAGAAAGGGATGCACCTAAAGTTATGAACCTGACCATATTTCAAGCATTAAGGCAAGGGCATGGAGGATACAAGGAAGTAAACAAGGAGATTTATGTAGACAACTAATGACCACACTCTAATGAGTGAGAAGGTGGAGTACCAATGGGAGAGAATAAAGGAGTTTCAACAAGGGATGAGGTAAAGGTAGACTAGGAGATGCATGAAGAAATAGGTAGAGAAAACAAAAAATCTGTAGATAAAGATGAAGGTGGAAAAGGATGGAAGGAGCCAAGCATGGTCATATATGAGGAAAAACAAGGTTAGGAAGAACAAGGAATGTCCTCAAGATGAGAAAAATGAAAGGAATGGAGAAAAGGGAGAGGATGGTGGAAAAAAATGAAAATAAATGAGATGAAGATAAAAGATGAAGATCAAGGATGATAAGAAGAAAAATGAAGAATTGAAGTAGGGATATAAATCAAGGATACTCACATAGATGCAAAAGATAAGTGAGTATTTTGATACAAAGAGGAAAAGGGGAACACAAAAGGCAAAAGATAAGAACTGAGAAGAAGAAAAGAGATAATTATGGAAGGCTTCCCAAAGGATAAATACCCAGGGAGAAACTAGTTGTGGATAAAAAAACAAGACAAAAAGGATGAAAGGATGGAAAAAATTAAACAAAAAGAATGAAAAATGGGTACCGCAGGGAAAATGGTGAAATGGTAGAGAGTGATGGTGCACATAAAGAAAAAGTATAGTTATAGAAGAAACAAAAAACTTGCAAAATGAATATTATGATGGGGAATTGGTGAGGAAAAGAGAGTGACAAAGAGGGTATGACAACTAGCCAAGGATGAGGGGAGATGAAGTTGAAGGGGATAAAAGACAAGGTTGGTAATAAGTGGAGAGAGATAAAAAACATGAGAAGTGGGTGAAGGAGTGAGATATGAAGTATGTGGAAGGAAAGTTTATGGGGAGACTAAAGAGGTAGAATAGGTGGTGGTTTTATGGGAGATAAGAAGGGACAATGAGAAAGGTATCAACCCTTGTGTTAAAAGAGATTGATAAGCTAGAAAAGTGGTTAAAAGAGACTGACAAGCTGAAGGGAGGGAGGTGGTGAGGGGATAGGTAGATAAGTGGAGGAATATATTTTAGGTGAGAAGGGAAAATTAAATAAAAGATGTGGTTGAGCTGACCTTAGTAACTAAACACTACCTACATAGTCCAAAAAGACCTTAGGCCGATGCAATTCTCCTAAAACTGGGGGAAGAACTTAATAGGAAGTATTAGATGGTGTTAAAACATAAGAACACTAAAGAAAGAATTCAAAGATTCCTTAATATAGGATGCCCTAAGTAAGAGGGTGTTATTAGTGATGGAAATGAGTGAGAATAAAAAGAGGATGGGAATTAGTTGTTAGTGGCTGAGTTACCCTTAGAAGTGAATAAATACCTATATAGTCCATGGACATCAGGCCAATGTAGTTAAACAAGGTTTGGGTAAGTGGTGTTCAAATTGGATACCCCAATTTGATGGACTGCATGGGTTAGTTTGGGCTAAGGGAGAAGGCTTTATAAAACAATAGTTTTGGGTTTTGGTGAAGGTGTCAGTGAAAGTGAATGGTGTAGATTGGTAAATAGTTACTATAATGATCCCACATTTAGTAGGATGAGAGATACAAATGGGCAAGGTAGGATAAATTAGAAGGGAACACAATGCTAAGTACCATAAATGATCTTCAATGGGGTTAATCCAAAGAAGGGGTGCCTTTTTTATAAGGTTACACCTTCTAAAATTATGCAAGGGTAGGAGTTTGGAGATAATGTCTACTACTACAAGCCAATTTTTAGGAGGTGGGGGTCTATCTGTATCTATAAAGTCATGTTGGCCAAGGTTCAACACCACTACAAACTAAGTTTTAATGGTAGTAATGAAGTGATGACTTGTAAATAATTTATTTGGTGGTCAAGTAAATTTAAAAATTCAGGAGGTTAGCAGTGTGGTGAGTGATAGAGAATGGACCTTACTTGACCCAAGAGTTTTATGGGTAGGCTAGACAAATGGTGGCCATATCTACATGGTCTATCCCAACATGGTGGAACTAATGACTTATTATTTCTACTAATTTAGGCTTAACCAAAAATATGTTACATGGATAGGAGAAGATGGTAGTTCCCTTGCTATAGATGAACATTCAGTTGGTACAAAAGAAAAGATTACCATGTTGGATTAGGTACTGCTAGTGGTTGGGGTCTAACATTCAGAGCTTATGGAAATGGGATAGTATTAAAAGGAGGGTAGAGGGGAAAAGAAGGTGAATTTATTGTTATGAATTCATGGTGGCCTACTTTTGATGTAAGAGTTTCTACAGCGGTAAGGATTTGGGAGTTATCACCATGAATAATAGTGGTAGTTTTGAAGGTGTGATTGTTATAACAACCCATAGTTGGAAGCCAATTTATGTCAACCAAGCCAAAGGTGATAATGACACAAATGACCAATGGGACTATAAGGATCATGAGATGAAAAAACAAAGAAATACATCAAATGTGAATTAGATGATAATGGAAACAAAAAGATATCATGATGGTGCATAATGGATTTATCACGATGACCAATCATATCGAGGGTGATGTGTCCATGTGAAAATGTAGGTAGACATGACCATTTCTAATGGGAAGACTATTTAAGGGAATCAATGACATCATATGACCTTCCTAGTCAGTAAAATGGTGATCCAGGTTAGTGAGGAAGAATGAACATGTATTCTAATTAAAGAATCATGATAAGGACCAATACCATGATCAGATTATGTCCTTCATGTGAGCACATCTACCTTCACATAATTATCATTCAACTTTCCATTGAAAATGATGGTTTATGTCCCTCGATGCACTAATAATACCATCTTCAACCACATTCATCATCAATAATAATAGCAACAACAAATAAGAGTGCCATCCCCTCACCTGTACTAATGTTGTCATCTAGCTCATGAGGCAAACTTTCTTAAATAAATTATGGATTCTTTATAAGGTATGTCAATGTATACATGTCAAAATAATTCTTGGGAATAATCAAGTAGAAGGATGGTTAAACACAAATCTAGAGTCACTAGATAATCAGTCTAATGCTTAGGTAGGAAAATAATGTACGCACATGATTTAGGCCATGTGTAATCTAATGACTATATATGTGTCGTGTAATTCCTTGAACCCTAAATAAAATATTGCATAGTTTTTTATGTACAAAATATGTTATATGTCACTGGTTGAATGGTATCATGATTAAGGTTGTGTGGATACTTATGAATGTTATGGTTATGGTTATGATTAGTATGGTTGTGGTTGTTATCATCTCACTGAATGTAAAAATAATGATTTTTGTTGTTGTAATACTAGATGGTAAAAGTAATGAGGAAAACACCAAACAAGCACATTAATAATAGGTAACAATTCTTTGTTTTTGATAAGGACTAAAAATAGACTTGAAGTGAGATTGACTTAATGAATATAATACCCTCAAATGCTATGTATGAGTAGTCATTAGTCAATAAAAAAGGTTTATTGATCACATGGTGTCAAGTAATCTCTAGATTCCTTGATTTATAGATAGTCTAAAAGGAAGATGGGTGAAGGGTGGTGTGAAGAGTAATGGGTGATATGCATGATAACCTCATGAGAATTAATTTACCCCTTTTATAGGTGACCTAAGAATAATAATACATAAGTTCATGTCATATGCTAGATATAGATTGATAAATGTGGGAACTCTACATGTGGAATTCGATTGTGGCTTATAAATTATTATGTTGCTAGAGAGTCAATTGTGGATTTAGAATTTATTGTGATAGTGCGTCTTTTGCTTTATCTATATATATGGAAAGCTAATTGATGTGGGAAGCTTCTAGGAAATTGCTCTGCTTTTGACAAATTGAACTTATCCATCCTTCAAGGGAGTGGTCTAAGCTTATTGGCTTTGGTTAATGATCTTGATATTTGTCCTTTAAGGGAGAATTTTACCTTACATTTGGTAGTTTTTATTATGTTTTTAGGTAACTATCCTTCAAAGGAGTAGTCGACAATGCTTAAAATATTGACCCAAGTAATTTTTGCAAGATGAAATATGTTTGGACATGGACCAATCTAATTAGGTTAAGAGGTTTACCTTTATGAGGGAAAAATTTTACACAAGAAGGTCAATGATATGTGAAAGGGTGTGGTTTTGAGAGATAATGACCATGGAATTCCATCTTGTTAGAGACAAAAAGTATCCATGAGAACCATACTATGGGTAGAGCCATGGTACCCATATTTAGGATTAGGCCATGACTATGATGGTTAATCACATGGTTCTATGTTATAATCAATTGTCCTCAAAAGGGGAGGAGAAAGGTAGGTGAAGGTTAAAATATCATAATCAAAGGATGAGCTTAGGTTATAGAAATAAGTGAGCTTGATCCTTCTTTAATATAAAAATGGATGCAGATGCGAAGTGTTGAGAGGCTCAAGTTCTAGTTTACCTTCAAGAGAGGAGAAATGATAAGCTCCTAATCCATACTTATGGGTAATGATGTAGGGTCCAAGCCAATTGAAAGCAAACTTGCCTCATTTAATCTTCTCCATGTTGATCATGTGTTGGTTTTATTTTAGGATGAGATCTTCAATATTAAATTCTCATTATTTGAGGTGCTTATTATAGGCATGGGTAATATGCTCTCGATAGATGAAAAGATGGTTAAGGGTAGTAAGGTGATGTTCATCTAGTAATTCAAGGTATAAGAGGAATTCTTGACAATAATCCTCTTTAGAAATGATGTCATGTAAGGAAATACAAATAGAGGGAATCTAGACTTCAAGAGGTAGAATAACCTCTATGCCAAAGACTAAGGAAAAGGGTGTAACACCTATTGTGGTTTAGATACTAGTGCAATAGATCTATAAAATAAATGGGATGTGTATGTGACAATCCTGCCCTGAAGCACTTATAACTTTGGTTAGCATTTTGATGAGAGTTTTGTTGAAGGGTTCTACTTTTCCATTTACCTATGTATGGTAAGGTGAGGAATGGCTGAGTTTGATGCCAAAAACATTATAAAGAGCTTGATTTTTTTTATTTTTGAATGATTTTCTATTATCTGTTGTGATTTTGTGAGGGACTTCAAAATGATAGATAATGTGATAATTGATAAAATCTATATTTTTTTTAGCTTTAATGGAGATAAAGGGGATGGCCTCCACCCATTTAGTGAAATATTCTATAGTGGTGATGATATATTGGTGTCACTGAGAAGAGTGAGGATTGATTTCTCTAATGATATCTAGTGCCCACTATGAGGAGGGCCAATAATGTATAGATACATGAAGGCCATGAGTGGGCACATGATGCAAGTTAGCATGTTTTTGGCATTTAACACACTTATTTACATAGTCTTGATTGAGGGTAGGCTAATAGTAACCTAGGCATATTATTCTTTTGGTGATAGTGAGGCCACTAACATATCACCCATAAACTCCATCATGGGTTTCTTTGAGGAAATGAGGAATCTCATGACTACGTAAACAACAGAGGAGAAGACCATCAAAGCCATATTTATATATGATTCCCTGCAATATGGTATAATTAGAGGTGCCCTATATAAAGGCTTTCTAGGCATTCTTTAAGAGGTCAGGTAGAATGATGCCTAGGCTAAGGTAATTAAAGTCTTGGTCATACTAGATATCAGAAGGAGATGCCTCCACACTAAAAATGGTCGGAAGGTTTGAAATAATATATGAGGGCCTAATGAAATAGTGGATGGTGAAAAATAATTTGGATTCTATAGGTTGAGAGGGTATTTAAGATGCAAGAGAGGCCATTGTGTCTACAAATTTGATAGTAGATCTAGCCACTAATTAGATTTGAAAATGGTCAAAATTTATTAAGAAATCATCAATGACGAGCTTATACTTTTGTAAAATGTCATTTTTACATTGATAGGACCCATTGACTTGGTTAATCATGAGTTGAGAATCATCAAAGATAGAAATGATTTTGATTTTTAAGGTGAGAGCAGTTTGGAGACTGATGACCAAAGCTTCATATTCTACCATAATGATAATAATTTCAAAGTCAAGTTCAAAAGATAGTGGAAGAGGTTCACCATGAAGAGGTATGAGAATTATGCCTTCACCCCCACCATGTTGGCATTTAGAGCCATCAAAAAACATGGTCATTTGGTAAGAGGGTTCTCCCTGAGAAAGAGTTACAATAGACTCATCGGGAAATGTTAATGGAATGGGATGGTTATCTAGGAGAGGGGATTTAGCTAATTATTTAGAAATGACCTACCCCTTAATGGATTTTTGGTGAAGAAACTCAAGATTAAACTCAACTAGAAGCAAGAGCCACTTAACCATACATTGATTCTGGTATGGCTTGGAGTGCATATACTTGAGTTAGTTGGTGTTAGTGATAACATATGTTTTGTGATTAAGAAGGTAGTGATGAAGCTTAGAAGGACTAAAAATGAGAGTGATACAAAGCTTTTTAGGATGGGTATATCATGTCTCATACTCTAGAAGTGTGTTACTGATATAGTAAATGGATTGCTCATTTTTTTTATTTTTGATGAGCTAGCATGGCACCTAAAGAGTGATCAGTGGTGGATATGTAAATATATAAAGGTTGGTCATCCTTAGGTGGGATAAGAATAGGTGGAGAAAGAAAGTACTCTTTGAGTGAATCAAAGGCTTGTTGATAATCTTTGGTCCATCTAAAGGAGGTGTATTTCTTAAAGAGCTGGTGAAAGGGTTAGCATCTATTTGATAATTGAGAGATGAAGCAATGGATAGATTAGAGTTTTCCCTATAGACTGTGAAGTTGCTTAATATTTGTTAGAGGAGGCATTTCTAGGATGACCTTGACTTTAATAGATTCAATCTCAATTCCATGAAGGGAGATGATAAAGACCATAAGATTTCTAGACACAACCCTAAAAATGCATTTTTTAGGATTGAGTTAAACACATAATTGGATCAGTCAATCAAAAATGAAAGTAAGAATAGATAAATGGTCCTTGTCATATTTAGATTTTTTGAGGAGATTGTCCACATAATCCTCTACAATTTTATGAATAAGATCATGGAATACATAGTTCATGACCCATTGATATGTTTTAACTTCATTTTTTAAGCCAAAATGCATGAATCAATAGTAAAAGGTTCCCCAAGGAGTAATGAAGGCAATTTTATGTTGGTCTGAGGGGGTGATCAAGATCTGATTGTATCTTGAAAATCCATCCATGAGGGATAACATCTCATGACCTATGGTAAAGTCAACTAGTTGGTTGATGTTGGGTAAAGGAAAGTCATATTTGGGGCATACAAAGTTAAGGTCCCAAAAATACACACAAAGGTGGAGTCCCCTAGTGGGCTTGGTAATGGGAACGATATTAGAGACCCTTTGTGGGTAGTCAATGGGTTGAATAAAGTTGATGGATAAAAGACATTGAAGTTCTTCCTTGATGAGAAGAGCTATACAAGGGTATATTTTGTGAATATTTTACCCTACTAACTTAGCCTCTAGATGGGTAACGATGTTATGAAGGGTGATGGAGGGGTCAATTTTAGGCATATCCTAATAAGACCAAATAAATATGATGCTACGGTCTGGAAGGAAGATGGGAATTTTTTTTGTTCATTTGAGTCCAAGGATTGGCCCAATTTAATGATATGAGGATTCTTCTAGGCTCCTAAATTAACATCAATAGTTGATTCATTGAGCATGGTTTAGTTTTCTAGAGGTAAGGATTTATGGATGGGAGAGTCTCCTATACCAAGGTAGGTGAAGATAAAATTATCATCTTAGATCTAAATGGTATAGATGGTGGGTGAATCATGGTTGATCATTTTAGGGTGGATGAAAGGAAAGAATTTAGTTTGGTCATTGTGATGATAGGTCAGTGGGCTTAAACTAATGGTATTGATAAAAAAAAAGTTGGATGGGATGATGTTAGAGTCTTCAAATGGAGTTGGGAAGGGTAGAGGTTCTTCAAATTGGAAAGGTGAGGCTAATAGGGATAGAAGTCCCTTGACTAGGATTGGTGTAGTTGGAAGTTCTCCAAATAGGAGAGATGGATTGGTGAGGTTAGAGGTGCATCAATAGTGGTGAGAACTAGTTTTGGTGATGTGGGTTATTTTATGGGAATGTATCCCAAGATAAATAACTCATGAGGTTTTTGTATTTTGATGATGGGAAGTTCATGAGGCCCTTGTTCATAGAGTCTAAAACCAACCCCCTTCTAAGTGCACTGATGAAGGTACATCTAGGCAAAGGTTAAGTTTCTAAGATAAGAAAATTTGAAAGTGAATAGCTAGATATAAGGCATGGTGATGGGAGTAAGGAGTGGCTTATCAAGTCCCCCATAGACAAAATATGCTATATTATTGGAAAATCCAAAGGGGACAAGGGTACCAATATTGGGATCATAAGATGGATCATTTTCAAGATTCCTAAATTTATATAGAGAAGGGAAAGCATCCAAAGCTAGGATTCACTATTCCCTTAGTGTGAAACATTGAAATATGGATTGAAAGGGGTTTTTGACTAGGATCTAAGATGAAGGGATGGTTTAACTAGTGGATACTTCTTCATTATTGTCAACATAAGTGTTGGTTGGTGGGGTTGATGTAGTGGCTTGGTTAGAGGTTGGTCGTGGAGGGGGTAAAGGTGGATGAGGACATTATTGGGATGATATGTCATATTACAAGAAGTGAAAGGACTTGGATCAACTTTGATTATAATGACTTGTCCCTCATGTTTGAATTTGATACATCAGTGAAGGGTGGAAGGGACACAACCCATGGCTCAAATCCAAGCATGACTGAGTAACACATTATATTGAAACACACCCTCTATGACATAAAATAGTTCAAGAATAGTTAAAGGCTCCAAATGGATGTGGAGAACAACTATTCCTAGAGTGGTAGTGAAGGTATCATTAAATGATCAGAGAACTACTAAGCTTTCAAACATGATGTTTTTAGGTAGTTGAAGTTGATCATAAGCATGGGAAGAGATGATATTGATACTCGCTCCCCATCAATCATGACTATTTTGACACGTGTCTGATTGATGGATGTGGTGATGAAAAGAAGGGGATCAGAGTCTTCACTATGATATGGTAGAATTTTTTATTCTTTAAAAGTGACCATGGAAGCATGTTGGATGGTTTCAATCAAAGATGCAAGAGGTTGAAGGTCATCTAGTTAAACCTCTATAAAATTTAGTGCTTCAATTAAAACCTGATGATGTTGAGGTGAGGTGCTAATTAAGTCATAAAGGCTCATATTGACTAGAATTTGGTGAATTTATTTTAACAACAAGTGCTAGATGAATGGAGATGCATTGAAAGAAGAAGGGGCTCCCAAAATGAAGACTTTGGTCTTGGGTGGTTGTGAATGTGAAGGTGTAGTTGTATGTGTGTGGTTGGTTATTTGGGGAGTTAAAGGATAAGACCATGGAATGCCTACCTTGGCCTTGCCATTTTCATTTAGTTGGATGGCTTTACCCATATCCCTTTGTTGAACTTGAGACTGAGTCACCATATGAATGGTATTGATAAGGGGGATGGTTACTTGCTTCAGTTCCTCTTCTTCACTCCTTGGTAGAAGTAAGGAAGTGGATGAATGATAGGTGGATTAGATAAGTGGTAAAATAAGTAAGGGACTTATAGAAAATTCATCTAAAAGATCATTTTCCTCTAAAATTCCATGAATAATTAATTAGAGGGATTTATAGTTTTCTATATCATGCCTAGGGATCGTATGATAAAGACAAAAAAAAACTATCTTTGAACCAGGTTGGCTTTTAGCTAGTGGGGTCAAAAGGCTTGATTGGTGGTAATATAATGATAGAGGCTTGCAATAGTCTTTAAAAAATGGTTGTATAAGATTATGATAAAGATCTATAAGGTGGTGAAGTTTTAACTCTAGGTTTAGGGATCTTATGGGGTAAATTTTTTTGGATAGGAGGTGTGGTTGGTGGAGTGAGTTTGGTTGGTGGTTTAGGAAGAATTGGCTTAGTTGTAATAGGTTTAAGAATTGAAGGTCTAGATGATGAGGGTTTAATGGATGGGAAAGAAGATGGAGAAAGGTTGGTAAGGAATGATGATGAACTAGAGAGTTGGGTTTTTATAGGTGGAGAAAGGGGAGATGGTTTTTTGGAAGAAGAGTAGGTAACAGGAGTGGTGGAAGGATGTGGTCCCAAAATAGAGGGTAAAGGTGAAGGAGGTGGTATGGGCCTAACTTGAGGTTGTGGTCTAGGCAACCCTCCCATTTTAGTAGGTTTAATTAGATTTGGATTTGACTATGATGATATGGTTAAATCTAATCTCAATGGAGAGTGAATAGGATTAAGCATGAGAAAGATCCCTAAAATTTTTTATGGCTTGATGATAGATGCATAGGTTAGTTTGACAATTTTAGTTGAGGGTAGGGTAGATGGTTCACTGGTGATCTTAAGAGGGGTAGTTAGTGGAGTTATAGTAATAGGATTGAGGGTAGACTCAAGTGAGGTGGAAGGTTTAGATTTGCTTTGATACAGGGGTCAAACATGATGCTAAAATGTGGCTCTATCAAAGCTAAGTTGGGAGGTAAATTCCAAAATTTGAATGAGTTGAGAAAAAGGTTTATAAATGGGTATTTTTCTCCAATCATTGGTTTCAAAGTGAAATCCCTTTAAGGAAGGAGCAGTTTCAATATTGTTATCTTTGGTAGAAGGTTCTAAAGGTGATGATTGGGTAGATGAGGATAAGGTTTCTCTAGAAATAGTTTCCAAGGGAGGTATAGATGGTTATGTAATAGGATTGGTGGGGGTAATGATTTCATATGGAAGGAAAGGAATAGTTTCTTCTTGGGTTTGGTTATCTAAATAAGTAGGTGGCATTTCTACTTGGATTAGAGGGGTGGATGAAATGGCCAATGGAATGGTTATCTCCTTAGGTATTTACACCATAGGAGAGGCAGATGGAACTATGGTTTCCTCTAAGGAAGTGGAAAGGGTAGATACTTCCTCCATTTGGGCACCTAGATAAATAGGTGATGGTGGATTATTTTCCTCTATTTGGGTGATAGAGGTGATGACCTTTTTAACAATGGGCACTTTACTTATGACATTAATTACATGTACCTCGTGTGAGTTGGAGGATTTGGGTTGGTTTTCATGGTGTTGGGTTGAACGTGGATGATTTGGGAATGGTTTTTGGAAAATATCAAGAGATTGGTTGGAAGGAGCATTTGGGTTATCAAACACAAGCTCCCCTTTATCAATTAGGTCTTAGATAATGCTCTTAAAGGTATTACATCTATCAATATCATGTCTAACAACCTGATGATAATCATAATGATCATTCTCATTGTACCACCTAGGAAGGGTGTGAAAAGTATCAAATTATTAAGGGAGATTGATGGGTGGAAGCTGGATTAGATTAGATTTAAGTAATTTTTCCAAGATTGATGCATAAGACTCCTCAATCAAGGTAAATGGTTTTGAAGGAGCCTAGTTTTGGGTATGGTTTTAGTGACTAAAAGGATTGTTGGTTTGAGGTGTTTGGTTGATAGATGGAAGAGGTGTGGTTTTGAGAACAATAAGATGTGCTGATGCTTTTTCTTTAGAATTGGTTAGGTTCATGGTTTTGGTGGGGGATGAGTCAGTGGATTTGAAACTAGAATTTTTATTTCAAAGCTTCAACATCCCTTCATCAATAGCATGGTTTTCCAATTTGTGGGCCATATTGAATGCTTCGTCAAAGGACCTCAATGTATAGATTTGGAGAGTTATAGAAATATGCTTGGCACACCCTTGAGAGAATAATTTGATTAATTCAGGTTAGGGTAATGGGAAGGTAAGTTGATTGATGAGGCCACTCCATCTGGAAATGAAATCAATAATGGATTCATCTTCAAATTATTGTATGGAGTATAGGTCGATAATGGAAACCTTTTTAGATATGTTTATTGAAAAGAGTTATAAAAATGGTTGTGCCAATTGAGAGAAAGAAAAGATAGAGTGAGTGGGAAGGGAACTATACTAGTAAAGGGCAACTCTAGATAATGAAATGGGAAAGGTCTAGAGGAGGAGAGCATCATCATAAGTGATCAAGTAATAAGCATGATGAAAATATCTTAGGTGCTACTCAAGATCCTCTTTACCTTGGAATTTAGAAAATTTAGATTATTCCCACTGATGAGGTTAAGCATGAATGTTCACAAATGGATGGATAGGCTTGTTAAAAATTTGGTCGTAAGATAAAATATTAGTTGAGGTGGAGATAGATGACTCCAAACTAGTCATTTTTTCCATTAAAATTTTGATTAGATTGGGGTTGAGGTTGGAAAGCTGTATAATTAAGAAGTAATTTTTATTGGGGTTGGGTTATGGCATTATATGAATAGGTAATAGATGGTGCTGGAGAAGACACATATTGATAAGTGGTGCCAAGAGGTTGAGATGGTGACACATAAGAACTACTTGGTATGAAATATTTGGTGGAGGGACAAATGTATCCTTGTAGGTGAGGGACATACTGGTATGTTGTCATAAGTAATTATTGAGAAAAATATGTGATTAGTATGGTTGAGGTATGAGAAAGTTGGGAAAGTAGTGGTTGGGTAATTACTCTATTGATAATTGGGGGAAGGTTTTTGGGTATGAAGAGCACTAGGATTTGAAGTGGGACTATGGCTGAGAGATTGGTTACAACCAAAGGGAAGATAGAATCCAGAATGGAAGATAATGCACCAGTGGATGGGGTATATTTATCAAATGGCAAGGTTGAACCTACATGGGGTGTGACTAGAGGTGTTTGGTTGGGGAGTGGAAGATTGGTTTGAGGTTGGGTAGATGGAGTGTTGGAAGAGGCCTAGGTTAATGGCTAGGTTGAAGTGGTACCTACCATAAGGTGAGATGGCATGCTAAGAGAAAGATTAAAAGAAAGAACTAAAGTAGGTGGGGTATGGTGAGGTAATGTATTGAGGTAATGTTGTAAAGCCACCAAATTATTATCAAGGAAGACATTAAAGTCTAGAAATCCTCTAGATATGATTGGGATTTTAGAAGGAGAATGTGGTGGAGGAGAATGGTGAGTTGAATCATGATGAGATTTGTCAACATCTGAGGTATAATCCATAGATGAAGAAGAAGGTGGTGGTTGGTTGTTTTGATTTCTCACTTGTTGTCTGGTTGAAACCATATGAGAAAATAGGGAATTTTATTGTGAAACCATATGAGTAAAACCAAAAATTTCAAAGAAATCAATATATACACTAAGAAGTGTGTTTTATCCTTAGGATTAATTTTAAATCACTTTTAGATTATACTTTAAAGAGTATGATAAGGGAGGTTGGATTGAAAAATGGGTACTAAAGTGTAAGTCTAGAGATAGTTTTATATTGTTTAGGTGATCAAAGGGAAGATATGTTTTGAACTTCAATACGTGGCTTGATTTTTGGGGCTTGCTTCCCTCACTTGACAATATCATAGCCAGTGTGAGCACTTAACCAATATATACTGAGTCCAAATTTTATACTCAACTAGAGAGCTGAGTTGGTTCTCTCCTTGATGGTGAAATCCAATTGGGATAGTCAAGATGGGGTAAGATTTCTATTAGGTGATGAAATCCTAATCAATCCTTATCTCAAGTATTGTTTTGATGTGTAAATTATTTTGTGGTTTGGTTTTGTGTGTGATAACAAGTGTGAATGCTATGATAAGAATAGTTTACCTCCTAAGTTACTAAATGAACTAAAATCTGTAAGAAAGCAATGAATGCCAATGGTTGATTTTTAATGCAAAAAATAAATGATTTCATTTGATGAGCAAACAATTAGGGAAGAAAGGGAACTAGGTCCCACTAGGCATGCCAAAATGTTTCTCTCTATTTTTTTCTTTTTTCAAAGTATGAAAAGAAGAAACTATCAATAAGGGTAATGGTTATGAGAACCTGGTATAAAATTCACACATGATCTAGATGATGGTGGATACTCCTGTTTATCTAGGAAGGAATAACCTATAATAATAAAACACTAAGAAAACTTGTTTGTTAGATAAGTAGCAAAGTGGATTGCCTAGCATGAGCTAGGTCCTAAAAGTGAAAGCTTCCTAGGAGACTGTCAATCCACCTTCTTTAGATAATTAAATTGAAATGATAAAATGAAATATAATTTCATTAAATGACAACAAATCTGAAATTAAATACAATTAAGATGGATACTTTGCTAAGAAAATGACTGAATAAATCAAATGCTAAAAGGCTAGTCGAGGCAAGGTTATGGTTTTGGTTTAGAAAATATTCAAAAGGGAAAGATGGTTTGGTTGAGGTTGATAAATAATTGAAATTATGAATAAGGTGATGGAAAAAATGATCAAGAAGATATAAGGGGAAAATGTAAAAGGGATAAATGGTCAAGTTGGTAAATATGGCCAAGAGGTAAAAGGTGTCAAGTTGGCGAATTACGGAAAAGAGGTAAAAAGGGTCAAGTGGGTAAATATGGCCAAGGAAATAAATTAAATAAGTAAAAAAGGGGAAAAAGAAGAAGTTAAATGTGAAAGGTATTGAGGTCAAGAGAGAAGAATTCAAAGGAGATAATAAGTTGAAATGAAATAAACAAACAAGGTTACCTTTGAGATGGTTATCGATGATGGTGTTGTTGATGATATTGTTGATAAAATCCTAGATTGATTTTGTCAAAGCTTATATTATTTTAATATTTTCTCCTCCAATATGAGGATGAAATCCTTCTCAAGTGGATAACCTCCTCCAAAAACTTGCAACAAAATGTTAATAACAAAAAAATACTAATTTGCCACTTTCCAACTTAACCCTGGGTGAAGGAAAAGGGGGGATTTATAGAATATGTTGTGAAGAGTCATGCCAAAAGAGGAATAATAGAGGTATGGCAATATTTTATATTTTGTGGATGAATTTTTCAAAATGAGGTGGGTGGGGATTCTTATTTGGGTTGGTGAGTGTCCCATTTGGGTTAAGAAGTCAAAAATGGGTGCCCTTTGTCTTAAAGAGGTAGGTATCTTATTTTTGAGGTTAATTTAATGTAAAATACATGTTGAATAATTGTATTTTGAGGGTAAATTTTACACATTTCAAGGGGAATATTTGTGATGCTTATATGAGGTCATCAAGCACTTTGGCAAGGGTCTTAGGTGGGGTATGATGTCCCACATCAAGCCATATCACTTATAAGCCATGTCACTTGATGCATCATGATCCAAAACTTGAAATATTTGGTTGAAATATAATTCAAGAAATAAGAAATACACAATTCAAATAATGTTATCTCTGAAAAGAGATGTTTTATTAATCAAATTTGCAGACCCAAACATATGCCTATCTCTAAGAAGAGATGTTTGATTTCCATTTTGGGTTACATCTTAATTTATACATGTTTTGAAGGTGTGAGGAGGATTTGGAAGGTCACAAATATTGAGAGATATTAAGTTTTTTGACTTCCATGATGTACAATAATACAAAATTTGAGGAATTACTATTTTTAGAAACTTACTATTTTTAGACTGCACTACTAAAACTAAAATTTGGGGCACTTCTATTAGGTTTTTAGGGGTCAAAATTCATTGAGAAAATATCAATGACATCTCATGACATTCCTCTCATTACTAGCTTTCTAAGGGTTCAAATAATAATTCAATTAGAGCTACGGTGCAAAAGTTATGGCTCTCAAAAGTTCCATCATCAATTGGGGTGGACCAGTCACCCGAATTATCGTCTGAATTGTTGCCTAGATCATTCATCCCTCCTTGAGAAGTAATGGTAACCATTTCATCAATATTTATCATCAAGTGTGGTATTTTTACTTTAATTTTATTCTTGATGCATACTTGGAATGGACTCTGATTTATGGAACTATGCAAGACCCGATTGTTCACCATTTCTGTCTGACCATTAGTCTATGGATGGAAGGCTAAGAACTTCTTCAGTTTGGTATCTATTTTCTTCTATTGTTGTATTTTTTGTGTAGTTAGGGCTGTAACATAAGCCATTTTATATTCTTTTGGCTTGACCACCATGAGAACAAATTTCTTGGCACTAATCAGAGAGATAGATGTAGAAGGTGGTACCTCTAGTACCTTGTAGCACTGTGTTCCAAGAGTGAGAGTGATCCTTCAAGTTCTTGATTCATAGATGCCATGTTGATCATAAATTAATGGCTGACCAAAGAGTACATCAAAAACATCTATATTGACCACATCACATAAGACCTCATTTTGGAAAGGTTTTATTACATATGAGAGAAGACATTGGTGGGTCACACAGAGGTTTCTCCCTAGACTCAAGCATGCAATACTATATGGCTTTAGGTGAGGCTTCATGGATAGATTTAGGATTTTTACAACATTAGTGGAGATTAAAATCTTTTAAATTCCACTATCAAGAATGAAATGTAGAGGCTTACCTCTCACCCATAACTTAGAGTGAAACAACCTTTCCTTGTCATCTATCCTCTCCTCATGGGTCTGTGATGAAGCAATAATGGCTTCAAGATTAGCATCTACAATTTCTTCTTCAACCTCTTCGACTGTAGGGTCTATATGAATAAATTAGTAGATGTTGAGGATTATGACTCAGAAAGTAGGGACTTGATGGATCAACATTATTATTTGGAGTGATTTCTAGATTTGTGATAATCACACCAATTCCCAGTATTTCCTTCCTTTTTCTTCCAATTTTGGCCTCGTGTTTGACTTTATTTGTCACTTTTCCATTTTGAAGGCTAACTCTTCATATTTATTCTTCCATGCTTATGCTCAATCTTTACTGTGAACTTGTATGCCTCACCGATGGTTTCCAAATTGAAGAGTTCCATTTCTCCCCATCTGTACCATTTTAGTCTACCATAATATTTGAGAACCTTGTGTTTCTCATTTTTTTGGATGCCCAATCTCACAGATAAAGAATGAAAAATGTCAGTGTAATCTTGAATAAACTATTCCTTACCTTAGCGAAGTTTTTACCACTCTATATATAGATCATCATATGCTTCAATGGGGTAGTAATCTTACTTTATAGCTTCTATGAAATCATCCCATGTAGGTTCTATCTCAAGGCTAATATCATCTACACTGAATCTCTTTTTATACACTTCCCACCAATTTTTGACAAGCAATGATGCTTTCAGAAGAGCAAAACTAATTTTCTCTTTATCGATGAATTTATTTACTAGAAAAATAAGATGACAATTGATCCAACCAACTTTATAATACATCAACATTTATTTTTTCTTCAAATTTAGGGATATCAAAATTCCCCTGAATGTTGAAGGGTGTTGGGGCACTGAAAGGATGTGGGGGTGCAGATGAGGAGCTAAAATTTCCAATCAAGATTTGTTGGAGAATTTGAGTGAATTTTTATAGCATCTGTTCTTTCTACTATTAGAGGGCTTCATTCACCATTTCCTTGAAAGGATCTAATGTCTTGGTGTTGTCCACCATTTGAAGTCATTTGTGTCAGGATGCGAAACACTGGAAGCATACAGTTGATTACCAAACCAAGCAACTTAATATGCGGAAATTAACCAGAATCACAAGTAACTAGAATTTAGAATAATACATGATATGAGAGACAATACACAACTTGTATTAATACTTATACAGAAAAGAATACAATAAAGAAGATGCCACTTCTTCTCCACCACCTCTTCAGAGGCTTGCCACACCTCAAGTGAACAGTAATTCTCTCCTCAAAGCTCTCTCTCTCAGGTCCCAACACACAACTCAAATACAGAGTTGGTGTTCACCTCCCGTGTTCCACGCACACTACAAGTGCTCCACGCACTCCACAAGTACTCCACATACTCCACAAGTACTCAAGGTACTTCAAGTAGATCTCCCATGAACCTGCAATAACTTGCACCTCAATAGACCATACTTATGGAAGGAATTCCCTTGCCTTCCTCTTTGCTCTATCCGAGTACACACCTGTACTCCAAGTAGATCATGCTTGATTTTTCTCCCTATTGTGTTGCTATCCTATCTGATCTTGCACACCTACAAATCAACCTAGTTCTGCACACCTGTGAACCTTGACCTTGCACACACATACACCTGCAGATCAATGATCTTACTTACCATGTAGATCTCCTATATAGGCCATACACCTGTGACCAAGATCCTACACACCTAAAGAATCTTGCTGACTCTCCAAAACTAGCACCCACCTTGGTACTACTGTGGAACTAGGAGGAACACCCTTGCTCACCTCACACACAGAAGGAGCTAACTTTGCTCAACTCAAACTAGAACACTTTTCCAATACAACCATGAGTCTATTATATAGATCTCATCCAAACAATAATTAGACATCTAATTACAATAATTAGATCTACAGCTCTCAGTCTAAAAATAGCTCTAATCATGCAAACACTTGGTTCGTTAGCTAACTTCCCATAATAAGCTCACAGTCAAACCACACAGGCGACCGACATCGGTCCCTGTCTACCTGGGGGTCGCCGACGCCGACCGATCCATGACCGACGTCGGTTGCATTCCTGTCTTCTCCTACCTACGTCGGTTGGCCAGACCAACGCCAATCTCTGTGACACTCTGCAACTCTCCTGCAACCTCCTCCATGTCTGCATCAGTGAACCTTTTAGCTCCACAACCTAACAATCTCCCACTTGGAGATAAATAGTTGCACTATACCTGTACCTGTACCCCATCTAATCTATTTCCTGGTTTGTATCCCTCTTCAAGATCAATCCTGAAGACAACCCATGACACAACCTATGATGTACCTCCTGTCATCTGAGTACCCTACTACATCCGAACCTACAAACACATGTAGTGAAGTCCTGACCCTGCATGTATACCTGCTGTTGGTCCCTCTCAAATACCTGAGAACCCACTCCCCCGAATTGGCTCCTAACTTTCTGACAGCTCCCACTGCATGGAAATACTTAGGTCTATACCAGACCTCATGTGATTTTAAACACTGTACCTGTCCAACCCTTAGTGTGCTCCAGCTCTGCATCCTGAACCTCACCAACACCTGATTCACATCAGCTCCCACTGGAGACAAAATCAACCTGTGATCTCCATGTCTCCCATGTCAAAGAATTTCGCTGCTCCAAACTCCTCATGACATGCCACTGAACTAATCTTACCCTTAGCTCAGCAAAACCCTATATGTACAAACTTGCTAGCAAATATACCATCCACATATAGCAACAGAATGATGTCATGACTCATCATCCACCTGGTAAGGCAAACCACAGTAGTTACCCTGACATTGACTGAATCCATGCTTTGTCCTCCACCTGTCAAAACCTGTACCACTGTCTTGCAGCTCCTCAAGACCATATACTTGGTCTTCCATCTCACGTATCCGTTCACTCTATTCTTCAACTAAGGAATCCATTCATCTCTGTGCTTTCTCATCGCTGGCAATCCTACCAAAAAACACCTATTTGGTTCTCCTCTAAGGAATCACATCCTCATCCATGCCAAGCTCACACCTGTTTCCTGGATCCTTCCAGCTCTACAATCAGCAATGAGTATAAATAAGAGGAACAACAAATTTGAGGGCTTACTTATGTCTTCAGTCCTCCATATGAGTGTTTGAGACTCCTTGATAGCATGTTGTCCACCCAAAATCTGTTACAGTGACCAACCTCGGTCACTCCACAGTCTACATCTGATCGACATCGGTTCCCATGCGTCTGTCCCTGACTATCGACCCTACAGATATTGGTGTCCCTACTACCGACGTCGGTCCTCCTGACCGACATCGGTCTTACCTACTGCCGATGTCGGTCCTCCTGACCGACGTCAGTCTTACCCTGCCCGACATCACCAGCTTCAGTTTGCACATGACCGACATTGGCATCTGTCTGTTTGACGCCGATTCCTCCTGACCGATGCCGGTATCTGTGTTTGCCTGTGAGTGATGACTTTTTACCCACGAGCTCTTTTGAATCAATCCCCATGTCCAAATTACCCTGCTCAGAAGTATCCAGCCCAATCCACTGGTCTCTATCTGCCATCTCCTCGAAGTACACCAAGGCTTTCCAGTTCTTAAGCCTGTCAAATATATCTATCTTCCACTTAAGAACATGCATCTCCTTCCTGCTCATGTGACCAAGCCTACGAAGCCACGTCTCTGCAACAAAAGAAGAATCAGTAATATAAACAAGTAGATAAAGAGTACCTATTTTCTTACCACCAGCTAATTCAAGTGCATCTGCTGTGAGAGTTCTTGTGCATCTCTCATCACCCAACCTTTCTAAAGAAATTAGCCATATCTCCAAACCTGGGACCTGCATGACCTTCATCAACACCTGTGTGTTGGCCACCTACAATTTCAGCTTCACTTCCCCTTTGCCAATTCTTTGGCAAGGCTTACCAGCTCCTCTACCTGGGGCTGCATGGAAAGAGGCAACCAAATCTTTTATCCAAGATTCAACTTTATCCAAGAAACCTCCCAGAGCATCCTGTGCCATATGACCTACAACATCTGCTTCTTCAGTTCCTTCATGCTGATCTGCTACCAACCAACAATAATCTTTTACCTGCTCTTTCTTTCCATAGGACCGTGAGTGACCATCTGTGCTTTTCAACTCCTCTATTCTTAGCTTACTTTCATTTGCCATTGCTCTACTCCCACTCAATCAGAAACCCCTGAGAGTGACCTGTAACCAAACACAAAACTTGCTCCTTGCAACCTTAGCTCTGATACCACTTGTCAGTGTTATCAAGCTATGAGCCAACAACCTGGCTCTGATACCACTTGTCAGGATGCGAAACACTGGAAGCATACAATTGATTACCAAACCAAGCAACTTAATATGCAGAAATTAACTAGAATCACAAGTAACTAGAATTTAGAATAACACATGATATGAGAGACAATACACAACTTGTATTAATACTTATATAGAAAAGAATACAATAAAGAATATGCCACTTCTTCTCCACCACCTCTTCAGAGGCTTGCCACACCTCAAGTGAATAGTAATTCTCTCCTCAAAGCTCTCTCTCTCTCAGGTCCCAACACACAACTCAAATACAGAGTTGGTGTTCACCTCCCGTGCTCCACGCACACTACAAGTGCTCCACGCACTCCACAAGTACTCCACGTACTCCACAAGTACTCAAGGTACTTCAAGTAGATCTCCCATGAACCTAAAATAACCTGCACCTCAACAGACCATACTTATGGAAGGAACTCCCTTGCCTTCCTCTTTACTCTATCTGAGTACACACCTGTACTCCAAGTAGATCCTGCCTGATTCTGCTCCCTATTGTGTTGCTGTCCTATCTGATCTTGCACACCTACAAATCAACCTGGTTTTGCACACCTATGAACCTTGACCTTGCACACACATACACCTGCAGATCAACGATCTTACTTACCATGTAGATCTCCTATATAGGCCATACACCTGTGACCAAGATCCTACACACCTGAAGAATCTTGCTGACTTTCCAAAACCAGCACCCACCTTGGTACTGTTATGGAACTAGGAGGAACACCCTTGCTCACCTCACACATAGAAGGAGCTAACTTTGCTCAACTCAAACTAGAACACTTTTCCAATACAACCATGAGTCTATTATATAGATCTCATCCAAACAATAATTAGACATCTAATTACAATAATTAGATCCATATCTCTCAGTCTAAAAATAGCTCTAATCATGCAAACACTCGGTTCATTAGCTAACTACCCGTAATAAGCTCGCAGTCGAACCACACAGGCGACCGATGTCGGTCCCTATCTGCCTGGGGGTCACCGACGTCGGTTGCATTCCTGTCTTCTCCTACCGACGTCGGTTGGCCAGACCAACGCTAGTCTCTGTGACACTTTGCAACTCTCCTTCAACCTCCTCCATGTCTGCATTAGTGAAGCTTTTAGCTCCACAACCTAACAATTTGGAGTGAATAGGTGGATAGTCTGCTATTTCTATTTTCCACCCAAGCTTCCTATAATTTGACCTCATCCTTGGGATCATACACTCTAAAGACAAATTGATATGATACCACTGATCCAAAACTTGAAATATTTGGTTGAAATATAATTCAATAAATAATAACAACACAATTCAAATAATGTTATCTCTGAGAAGAGATGTTTTATTAATCAAATTTGCAGACCCAAACGTATGCCTATCTCTGAGAAGAGATGTCTAATTTCCATTTTAGGTTACATATTCATTTATAAATGCTTTTAAGGTGTGAATAGGATGTTAAAGGCCACCAATCTTGAGGGAGATTAAGTGGTTTGACTTCTATGATTTACAACAATACATAATTTGAGGAATTACTATTTTTAAATTGCACTCTAAAATTAAAATTTGGGGCACTTATATTGGGTTTTAGAGGGTCAAACTTCATCTAGTATATCTATATGCCATCTAAAGACATTACCCTCGTTATTATCTTTCTAATGGTTCAAACGGTGAGTCAAATGGAGCTATGGTACAAAAGTTATGGCTCCTAAAAGTTCCATCATCAATGGGGTAGACCCGTCACCCAAATTGTCACCTGAATTATTTCCCAAATCACATTGTAGACACCGCAAACGTGTCTGCACCTTGGTTCTCCCCCTTGGTCCTTTTTCCCTCCTAGTCCTCCTTGGTCCCTAACCCACCTAGGTCTTATTAATTAAAAATTAACATCTTTTAATTAATTGAGGCCCCCTTTTCCACCCTACCCTTGCCTCCTTGGATCCTCCCTTGAATCCCTCCACCTTCCCCTAGCATTTATTAACCCAAATCTCACCATTATATCCCCCCTCGTCCATTTTGGCAACCTTGCGACTGTTCTGCCCATGACCCCTCGCTCGGCGGCGTGCAAGAATGGGCAGAGGCTATTTTTAGCCTCTGTGCCCACCCTGCGACCGCCGACGTCGGTGACCCTTCGGCCGACGTCGGCGAAACTGCCGGCGTCGGCAGCCTTCATTATCCCCTTCTGCGTCCGTTGCACCCCCTGGACTCTTGAGCTCGCAAACAACTCCTCTTGGCGCTTTGGCTCTTATTTCTCCTCTGTCTTAACCTCATGCAGCAACAGCAACAGGTGAAGCAGGCCTTGGATCAGTATCTTCTCCTTGCAGCAACTCTTCAGTGGCTCCAGCAACATCTCCATCTTCTTCTTTCAGCAGGCTAAAGGTAAGCTAGTCTGGTTTTTATTTTATTTTCTTTAGTTTAATCATCTGTTTTCTGTTGTCCTCTGTGTCTCTCCCTTTGTCCCTTCCCCTGAGAGGCTGCAAAGCCTTCTCAGGCCCCTTCTTCTGTGAATCCCCCTCTTCCCTTTCCTCTGTGAATCTTCCTCTCCCCTGTATCCCTGCCTGAGACCATCCCCAGACCACAGACCAAGACCCAGACCCGTCCATCAACGTCCAACCCGTCCACGGACAGACCACAGACCAAGACTCAGACCAGACCCTGCTCAAGCCTGACTACAGGCCGCAACCCCAACCGACGCCGGTCACAACCCCAACCGACGTCGGCAGGATAGCCGACGATGGCAGGTCAGATAATCGACGCCGGTAACATTACCGACCTCGGCGACTGTCTTCAGCCTACTCCTTCATTCAGGTAATCATTTCATTTTCTTCTTTCATTTTTAATCTTTTTGTCACTTCTGTATTCTGTCATTCTATCTTTTAACAGTCATTATCTTATCAAAACAGTGGGTTGACCTCCCTTAAGGAAGTTTTTACACTTCTGGGAACAAGCCTTTGCTTGGCAACCCACTGCCTATCTGTCTAACATTTTTCTTGTCCTAGTTTCCCTTTTTCTTGCAGGTGTCATTCCTCCACAGCCAAAGAGGAGTGCCCACGAACGTCTGGATTTACGGTGCGCAATCTTATGTCCAGGTACTTCCAAGCCTTGTCCTTTACTTTCTTTTAGTTTCTTTCTTTATACTCTGAAAAGCAAATTTGAGGTAGAAACATCTCTGGCACGCCCGGTGGGACCCTAGGTTCCTCCTGGGTTCCTTTCTTTTTCATTCATTTAGGTGCATTTAGGCTCCTTCCTTTTTGTCTCTTTCTTCTATTCCAAATGCCACTATAAGCAGGTCTAAAACAAACATTTCTTCCTTGCATTCTAGACTAGTCTTAATCTCATACTCTCATCCCTTTCTCCTTCTTGTCTTCATAACAATATCACATTTCGACTTGGGCTTAAAACATATTGCACTTTCATCTCTGCTTGTCCTTGCATTAGTCCACATCTAGTAACTTAGGCGCATATTGAATGAACCGTAGACACTTTATGTTACACTACCTAATCACATGCACAAAACAAACATAAAACATACCTGAGACAAGGCCCGACTGGGAATTCATCCCCTAGCGGATACCTTACCTGTCCCGGTGACCCCACTTGGATTTCATCACCAAGGGGGAAGCCCACTCTGTTCTCTGGCGGAGTCTAAACTCTAGGCGAGGTATATCTTGGCTAAGCGAGACCAGCTAACCACTGGAATCATGAAGTGAGGGGAGCTTGCTCCTTAGCACCAGGCCACGTACCAGACCCTAACACAGATCTTTGAGCACCTAAAACAACACCTGAAACCATCCTTAGACCGCCTTCTTCTAGGACCCTTTTTTCAGCCAATCTCCCCAAACATTCATCTAAGGCATAAGCCACAAGTTTCTAAGGTTAATTCCTAGGATTTATCACTTAGGCTTGCCTGTCTTCTTCTGTTTTCCTCCTCTCATCTGTTTGTTTGAGTGTGTGAGGACATTTTCTTCTTTGTTTTTCCAAGAACCTTTTGGCTCTCTGGAAAACACAGTCACCGACATCGGTTCTGCCACCGACGTCGGCTTCCCCTGTCACCGGCATCGGTTCTGATACCGACGTCGGCTTCATCTGTTACCAGCATCGGTTATCTGACCGACGTCGGCCTCATTTCCTACCGACATCAATTTTTCAACCGACGTCGGTCTCTATCACTGTCCTTTTTTTCCAAAACCAGCAACCTGAAACCTGTCCTTTCTCTGTCAAGACTTCATCCTGGTCTTCTGAAACTGAGAAACACAGTTCCTGAGACCTGAACCTTCTTTGCCTTGCATGGTTTTCACTCGTAGCCAAGCCAAGGCTCTTGTCGACCACGCCTGCCGTCAACCGCTTCCGTCCACCCCATCCGTGACCAAGCCTACAATGGAGTTCAACTCAGAGACCGAAAGAACTCCTGTCCGTCCGACCCCGCCGCAGACTCCCATTGTCCAAGAAGGGGACCAAGACTTCGAGCGATTCTTGGACCTCAATGTCAAGGCTTTGCAACATTATCTCGCACATAGCCGAATGCGGGACTCCTTGGGCAATCCGATCTAAGGAATGCCGACCTCCCTTGTCACGACTACAGCTGTATCAACAACATCCATAGTTCAACCTTCGGACACTCAAGCCATCGCTTTGACCACTGACCAGACTTTGACCAATCCTCCAGGTGTGGCCTCTCCCTCTATCATTGGGCCCACTTCCACCGGGGTTCCGGCCCCTTGTCAACCTCAACCCGCTCAACCTCTATCCACTCCATTTCAAAACCTTGTCGTCTCTATTCCGCCTACCCTGGCCCCTATCAACACCAGGGTGGCTTCTTATCCCGTGGCCCCCGTTACCACAGTTCAACCTCTCGTGGCAACAACGGGCCCAGCTATGTCTTCTAACCAACCACCTTTAGCCTTCACTTCTGCCCCTGCGATTAGTCATCCATATATTATACAACTGAATATGTCGCACACCTCCTCTAACCTCTTCCAAGCGCCCTACAACCTAGGGGGCACGCAACCCGTCAATCCATCGGCAGACATCATCAAGATGCTGATGGACAAGATGACCAGTCTTGAGACCTCTGTTTCCAGCTCGTGCAACACTCTTTCATATGAACAGATCTGCAACGAGCCCATCCATCCTTCTGTCCCAATCAGACCATATCCTAGCCAGTGGGAGCTTCCGAAGTTTTCTCGCTTTCAAAACAAGGAAGACCCACAACAACATTTGCGGGCATTCAGACACGCTTGCTACCTCATTGGCCATGACGATGCGTTACTCTTACGCACGTTTCCTATGTCTCTCTCGGGTGCTGCACTTGACTGGTACAGCTCCCTTCCTAGTCATTCTCTCTTCTCATTCACGCAATTGGCTCAGCTATTCCTCGATCACTTTTCTATCAACATAACCAAGAAAGTCTCAATCACGGACCTTTATTCTATTCGGCAATTCGAGGATGAGTCCATAGCCGACTTCGTGGCTCGATGGAGAGGCCTTATCAACCAACTCTCCTTTTCCTTGCCCCAGGCCGAGCTTATTGAACTCTTTTCTCAAGCCTGTGCCCGACATATCTCTTCCACTCTGAGGGTTCAAACCTTCCGCACTTTTGACGAGGCCTTCACAATGGCCCGCAAACTAGAGTTGCGTGCCATCAAGGAGAACAAAGTCAAGCTGCGGAGTAAGAATCCCAGCTCTAAGACCAATGACTCTTCTTCTGCCAAGCCATCATCATCCAATTCTAAATCCAAGGCTTCAGCTAATGCCGTGGTTGTCAGACCTTCATCTTCTTCGTCCAATCAGCCTGAGCCCTCTACATCTCAGAGCGCTACTCGGCAATTCCAGCAAAGATACTTGCAGCGACGATATACTCCCCTTGGAGAATCATATGCGTATGTGCTGGAAAAGCTTCTTAAACAGGGAATCCTCAATCTCCCTCAAGCCCGACCTCCTCCGCAATTCGATCCCTCACACGCCATCCCCGCGTGGTATAGGGAGCAAGACTTCTGCAGCTTTCACCGTGTTAAGGGCCATGACACGGAGAACTGCAAGACCTTTAAGAACATAATACAAGACATGCTTGAAAAGGGGGATCTCATCTTAGACAATCCTAATGCACCCCCTAATCAGGCCATTGACATCTTCAAACAACCTTTCCCCAATCATCCGCCAGCTCAGAACCATGTCCAGACCTTAATTGATGACAATCATGAGCACAATATTCAGACAGTCAATACGGTCTCTCCTCTCGTCCCCAATCAGCCTCTTGAGGTTAGTCCATCTATCAGTCTGTCACATGTGGATGAGCCTCTCTCCCCAGCTAGTTCTCCATTGACCTCTCTCATCTTGGAGGACGCTTCACCCTTATCAGTACCTTCAGTCTCGCCATCCTCCTTTCTGCAGCCTTTGGAGGACCCGACCCTTCCTACTCCTCAGCCGCAAGTGGAGGGCACTGTCATCCCTGCCCTTTACCCGCTGGAGGAGCCTCGCTCCCCGGTTTCTTCTCCACCCAGGGAAGAACCCGTATCGCCTTCGTCTTCATCTGTCATGACTTCACCACATCATGTGTCTAAGACCACTACTCCCATCTCGTCTTCAATCTCGCAACCATCAACATCTTCCTCTCAGCCATTTTCCCAGTTAGTGGAGAAGATTGAACTTCTCCCTTCGAGGAAAGTGATGCCTCAGGTGTTGTGGGAGCATCTTAAGACCCTTCAACATACCCGCGCCCTCTCATCACATGCTGCTAATCCTCCTAAGGCAAAATCTCGTCAGACTCTTGACAAAGACCAGACTCTTAAACCTCAACCAAACCCGTCCAAACCGAAGCCTGCATCTATCTCGTCCAAGCCCATCAAGTCATTTGGCGTTCATCCTATCTCCTCCCTCACTCACCCGCAAGTGAAGGTGGACTTAGGCCAGACCTCGACCAGTAGCAGTCTTCCGACCAAGGCAAAGAAGACTGCCAGACCGTAGAGACGAACGCCTCCTTCTCCGTCACCATTGCCATCCATTTTGGGCCCCCATCCTTCGACCTTGGCTAGCATCCTTCCCACTCCGACCTTCAATCAAAACTCGTTGCCTCCTTTGCTTCCTCTGCCTACCTCTAGTCGTCCCTCTCCTAAAAAGGCGGTATCAATCGTCAAGAAAGAGCCGTCTCCATCTGTCACCGCGCCATCAACCCATAAGGTGGTACGGAAACCTCTTCTAACCTCGCCTAAGCAAAAGTCACCGACCTCGCGCGTATCAAATAGCACGGACCCTCTATTGGGCTCATACTCATCGATATTGCACCGACTTCTCCAGACTTCTGACATAACTCTTCCGCCCATCAAGCCTTTCCAACCTCTCGGGTCCAAGCCCTCCTGGTTCGACGATACGAAAATTTGTTTATATCATCATACACCAGGACACGACACCGAGACTTGCTGTGCCCTCAAGGCTGTCATTCGCCGCCACATGGAGAAAGACACTCTTCTCCTTGAGGACACTCTTGACCAGACCCTGACTCCTTCCTGTCTAACTTCTTCAAACACGTCAACATCTCACCAGCAAGACATGACCCCTTCTTCGCCTCCCATTTTCGAAATCAATGCTATCCGTATAACCACTAGATCGCAAAAGGACAAGGCCAAGGAAAAAGCTGCCATTCCTTGGACCTATCCCTTCATCCAGCCACCCCTTGCGCCCAAGCCTAAAATCTCTATCCTTGGCGCATCCCAACCTTCTTCGTCTTCCTCTTCCAGGCCAATCCATGACTCCATGCTGAAGCAGCTTCACCAGACACCTGTGAAGATGTCTCTTTACAACCTTATCCAAACCTCACCTCAGCACCGTCAAGCCCTTATCCAAGCCTTGCAGGCAGCGGAGGTCCGACCCGAGGACCCCCAACCACTCGCTACCCTCGTCCATTCCTTGTCTCCTGTCGCTTCCATCACATTCAGCGATTCTGAGATTCCCGCATCTAACACGGAAGATCAGGACGCCGCCCTCTTCATCACTGCCTATGTTGATCGGACACGCATTAAACGCGTTATGATCGACGGCGGCGCTAGCATCAACATAATCTCTACCCACGCCTTTGATCAGCTGGCTCTTCCTCAGAACTGCGTCTCTAAAACTGACGCTATCTTACACTCTTTCAACGACACCACCGCCACGACCATTGGCACAGTCATCCTCCACATTCGCGTAGGCCCACGCACAGTCTCGGAGCTCTTCTATATCATCGAAGGAGAGTTTCAATACAACATTCTACTGGGCCGACCTTGGATCCGTGCCATGGCCTGTATACCCTCCACCCTGCACCGTTGTGTGAAGTTCGAGCATGACGGGCAAGTCCACACCATTCCCGCTGACCCTTCACCCTTCAAGACTTGAAACACCACCTATCGTCCTAACGACGTCCTCATTCCCATCAAGCCGTCCACTCCGGCACCGCCTCCATCTGCGGAAGCTTCGACCAGTTCGCAATCGGCGGTTGCCCTCACCCCTCCTCTTCAAGCGCCGACCAAAGACCCCATGGAAGACATCTTCCAACGACTATCGCTTGGGGAATATCGCTTGTTGACCCTCGACATGTTCCAAACTCCACAAGAGTATGGATGCCTTCACCTTAGTCCTAATTACGACCCTCAGATCGGGACGGTCATGCCTTATGGTCCTCCTCACTTCCGAACCAACTTTGTCTATGGGGGGCTTAATCAAGCTCCTACCTACGGCGCTTCCCTCTCTTCACCCCAACCTTTCACATCTGATTTCTCATTTCTTGGCAACCCTGCCTTTGCACACACTTACCTTCACAGGTGTGCATGGAAGGGTTTTGGTTTCGGAAGTTATGAGCAGGGCTCCCATCAGCCCATCGAGCCGCTCAGTGATCACGATGCCAAGAAACACTATGGCCTGGGATATCATGACCCCACTCAGGCTTCTTCCGACCTTTGTCCCGAACCAACCACTGACCAATCTCTTCCAGACTCGCCCATTTCTCCTTCGTCACCTACGGAGTCGGTGGTTTCCATCCCTCCTAGTTTTTTTTTTTTTTTCCATAAACACCATCCGCCTGGAACCCCTGACTTATCAGCTCAATGGGGTGCCCAGGTCTCTCCCTCTCATCTTTCCTAGCATGGTAGAGGATGAGTCGACAACCATTCACACTGTCCACTGCGTTGACGATGACGCCATCCTTTCCTACATGGGTGCCGATGACTCTTTCGTCCAGCGTTTCCTCCCTTCCGAGACCCAGGTTATGTTAAATGAATCTACCATTGACATCAACCTCCCTTTTTCTTCCGATGTTCCTCACGTCTTAAAGATTGGTCAATCTTTAGACGCTCAGGAGCAGCTTGACTATGCCCAATTCCTTTCCAACCATAGCAAGGCCTTTGCCTGGACTTACAGCGACATGCCTGGCATCGACCCCACCATTGCTACCCATAACATTGTCACCAAACCAGAGGCTAAGCCTGTTAGGCAGAAGCTTCGAAAGATGCACCCTCGCGTTGCGCTTCTTGTCAAAGAGGAGCTTCAGCGCCTTCTTTCTGTCTCCTTCATCCAACCCATCGATTATCCACAGTGGGTCTCTAACATTGTCCCAGTTACTAAAGCAACTGGGGGAATTCGGATCTGCACGGACTATCGCGACCTTAACCTAGCCTGTCCTAAAGACGACTTTCCTCTTCCTAACATTGACCAGCTTGTTGATCTTACGGCCGGCCATGAGATGCTATCTCTTATGGACGGGTTTTCAGGGTACAATCAAATCCTGATCGCACCGGAAGACCAGCACAAGACTACCTTTATCACCCCATGGGGGACTTTCTGCTATCAAGTCATGCCTTTCGGCCTAAAAAATGCTGGTGCCACTTATCAGCGCGCCATGACCTACATTTTCCACGATCTCCTCCACAAAATCATGGAGGACTATGTGGATGACCTTCTCGGCAAGTCCAAGCTCCGCCGCGACCACTTAACCATTCTCACAATCATCTTCTCTCGTCTTCTTCAATACAATGTCCGCCTCAACCCCAAGAAGTGTGTCTTTGGGGTCCTCTCAGGCAAACTTCTCGGCTTCATCGTTTCCTTCCGTGGTATCGAGATAGATCCCGCCAAGATCCGCGCTATTCTCGAAATGCCACCCCCGACCAATCTCAAGCAGCTTCGCAGTCTCCAAGGGAAGCTCCAGTCCATTCGCCATTTCATCTCGCAGCTTTCAGACCGCTGCCAACCTTTTCATCACCTTCTTAAGAAAGACGTCTCCTTTAATTGGGATAAGGGCTGTCAAGAGGCTTTTGAAGCCCTCAAAGGCTATCTGGTCTCTCCACCAGTCCTCATTCCACCTAAGGACGACCAACCCTTCTACCTTTATATCTCTGCTACCAACCATTCGTTAGGTGCCATGATCGCGCACCGAGACGAGCATCATCGCGAGCAAGCGGTTTACTACATCAACCGAACACTGGTCGACTATGAAACTCGGTATACTCATACCGAGAAACTCTGTTTGGCATTAGTCTTTTCTGCTACCAAGCTTCGCCACTATCTTCTCAACCACAAAACCTTTGTCGTCACTCACACCAACCCTCTCAAGTACATGCACTCCAAGCCATATCAGAATCAACGTATGGCTCGGTGGCTCATGCTGCTTGCGGAGTTTGACTTCGTCTTCATCCAACAGAAATCTATCAAGGGGCAAACCATCGCTGACCAACTGGCAGATGCCCCTCTTCCCGACAACCAACCTTCGCACTGCGAGTTCCCTAACGAGTCTATCGCTACCCTTTCCACCGATGACACTGTCTACCAGATGACTATGTTCTTTGACGGCTCCAAATGTCAACTCGGTGGGGGTGCGGGGATCATCCTCATCCCACTCGACGGGGAGCCCATGCCTCTATCTTTCAAGCTTGACTTCGATTGTACCAATAACATGGCCGAATACGAGGCCTTAATTTTGGGACTTCAGACTGCCCTTTCTCTCCACATCAAGTCTATCAACATCTTCGGTGACTCGCAGCTCGTCGTTAATCAGGTTAACGGTTCGTATCTCTGTAAAAATGAAGTTTTACAGAGGTATAAGAATCATGCTGGCACTCTTTTGGCATCTTTTGACCATTACCTCTTGCAGACTGTTCCACGCTCTACGAACAAGTTTGCCGACACCATGGCTTCTCTTGCTTCGCATATCCCGTCTTCATCATCATCATCTCGCCTTTTTGTCACAGTGCATCACGTACCTTTGCCTTCATACATCTCTCCTCACATCGACCATATCAACACTATCAATTCTAGCCCACAAGATGACTGGTATAAGCAACTTGTGGACTACTTGTCTCTTTCTGTCACTCCTCCCAACCTCTCTAGCAATGCGCGGTGAGCCTTCATCAAGCGCACAGCTCGCTATACCATGCTAGGGGGCCTTCTCTATAAGCGAGGCTTCGACGGTCTCCTTCTTCGCTGTCTAACCTCCGCTGAAGCTTCTCATGCCGTAAAGCAAGTCCACGATGGGATTTGTGGTGGACACTTCAGTGGAAACTCGGTTGCCAAGCGCCTCCTTCGCCTGGGTTATTATTGGCCCACCCTTCATCAAGACTGTAGCGATTATGTTCGGCGTTGCATCAAGTGTCAGCAGCACTCTAACCTGCTTCATCTTCCCAGCCACGCCTTGCAAGTCGCTCAGGATTTTTGGCCTTTCTCTCAGTGGGGCTTGGATCTCATCGGTGAGATCAACCCTCATTCGTCTCTTCGTCATCAGTCCATCATCACTGCCACTGAGTATTTCACCAAGTGGGTGGAAGCCGTTCCTCTTGTCTCCACAAAAGCCGACAAAATTGTTGACTTCATCAGCAGCCATATCATCTATCGTTTCGGTGTCCCTCACAAAATCATCACCGACAATGGCAAGTCCTTCAAAAACAAGACTGTCCAAAAACTATGCGACTCATTTGGCATCAAACTCAGCTTTTCTTCGCCTTACTACCCACAAGCAAATGGGCAGGCCGAGGCTTCCAACAAAATTCTCACCAAAATTCTCATGAAGGTGGTTGACAATACAGGAAGGGATTGGCACGTTCATATCCCCTTCGCTTTGTGGGCCTATCGCACTAGCATCCGAACCTCTACGGGTGCTACTCCCTTTTCTCTCGTGTACGGAACAGAGGCTGTCTTACCTCTCGAAGTACAGATCCCGTCTCTTCGTATCTCCCTGCATGACATTCTCTCCAATGATGACTTTCATCAAGATCGCCTAGCGCAACTTGAGTTACTCGACGAGCGCCGTCTGGCTGCCCTTAATCATCTCCATGTCTACCAAAGTCGCATAAAGCGGGCCTACGACAAAAATCTACGAGAACGAGATTTCAACATCGGAGACCTCGTCCTCAAAGAGAATCAGCACGTGACCAATATGGAACGAAGTAAACGAGGCAAATTTGCCCCCAATTGGCTTGGACCTTTTATCATCACGCACAAGTATGGGTCAGGGACTTATCGTCTGTCTTCCCTTGACGGACATCTAGAACCTGAGCCTCTTAATGCGTTGCATCTTCGACCTTTCTTCTGCTAGTCGAGTACTCGTCTACTTGGCACGTAACTTGAGCTCGTCCCTTGAGCAATCCTCGTCCTCTTAATCCTCATTCCTTTCAACCCTATTCCCCTTTAACAAGTCCTTTACAACCCTTTTAGGATGCAGTGATGCTTTGTCCTAATAAAAGGGGCGTCCTTTAGCTTCTACAGTCTTGTCCGTGACTCTCATTTTTATCAATATATCCAAATCACGATGTCAAAACATATCCATGGTCTCTAAATCAAGTCAAATCAAAAAGATAGACTGATCCCTCGAAGGACAGCTGTACTATCATTGCTGTATTACTAGACTGATCCCTTGAAGGACAGCTAGGCCAACTTATCAAACATTATCAAGCAAAAATATAGACCACTCCCTTGAAGGATGGCTATGACTACTCTGGCAATAAACAGCAACTATTTTAGAAGCTTCTCGCATCGATCAGCTTCACAACATGACCATTACATCAAATGACATCTCTATGCAGGCTTCCCGCATCGATCAGTCTGCGCAAAAAAAAAAAAAAAAAAAAAAAAACGAGTCACAGACATTGGCTTGTCGTTGTCTCAGGGTCTCCCATAAAAGGGGCAAGGTTATTCCTGCTCTTACACTGGGTTACCCTATCCTCCTCCTATCACCGGCTCAAGGGACTTCGAGCTCACTTTAATGTCAAAGTGATTCGATTACCGTTCTAACTCAACACTGGTCAACGACGTAATGCATGAACGGGGCTTTGGTTCTAATCACCCCTATCTATGCTTCTTTTCTGGTCCTTGTCAATGAAAGAGCAATTTGCCTTTCACCTTTTCTCTACACTTTGGTCACGCTTTGGCCACGTCTATTGTCGACTCATCCTTCAACATTTTTCACTCCAGCCTTGACATTTTCAACATGACATCAGGCATTATCCTTGTCCATTTCGCATAGTTCCCATGGACACCAATACACATGGAAATTATCGACCAGACCCAATTTATGTTAAGCATAAACCAATACTTGCTGAAGCATAAATAGACCCTTTATTCATTTTTAGCATACATCCATCGCGACTATGGAAACTTGCTAGAGATGAAAGACTCTCGACCACTTCTACAGAATACACCATCTGTAGCATCCTTTTATCCTCATCTTAGCCTCGTCATTTCAACACATGACCAATCTCATCATCGACCATTTGACCCTCTTTGTCTGAACTACATTGGTCTGAGGCCCTAGGACAAGGGCTATGTAGGCAGCACTCAGATACCACATCTTCTGAGGTTAGCTCGACCACCCCCATTTGTTCGTCTCTTTGATGGACAAACCTTCTCTTCTTTGACTCTTATCACGCCCAACTTCGTCACTTTGACCAAGACCTTTGACCACGACCACTCATTCGACTTTGACCAAGACCAATCAATCCCTCTGACCCTCCCTCCCTTTTAGGGAGAACTACATCGGCCTGAGGCCCTATCATCAGGGCTATGTAGGCAGCACTCAGTTGACATGGGGTCTTCTGGGGTTAGCTCAGCCGCATCCTTTCGTCCATCCATCCTCTTGACCAATGACCATTGGCGACCATGCCTGTCTCCTTCTTCTTTGACCTTCTTCCAAGACAATGTTGCCTTGGTTGTTTTTGCGTGTATGCTATTCCACAGCTGGTTAGCAGAATTGTTTGCAGACTATTTTTGACCCTTCACAAGTGTAGGATCACGAGCCAGTCGATCCCTACTACTTGTGGCCTTTTTCATGTTTCTGGGAGCACTTCCTGAGCCCTGGATACCTGGGACACGACGACCATTTGGAGCTTCAGATTGAGTGACCCGATCAGTAGACGACTAAATGCTGGGGCCCGGTTACTTCAATTTTGGCACTCCTTGACCCTTGACCATGCGACAATTTGACCTGACCCTCTCGTGAAGTGGACTACGTGCAATCATGACTATGGCAGCGTTTTCACTCACTCTTTTCTATCCATTTCTTTGTCAAATCGACACTCGATCTTCGGTTCCCTTCTCTCGACTATCGCTTTGAGGGGGGAACACCTCATCCTTTTTCTAGGGCAACCAACTCCTGTTTTTGTCTTGCTGTTCGTCTAGAACAACCAACAAGACAAAAAGGGGCAAATGTAGACACCGCAAATGTGTCTGCACCTTGGTTCTCCCCCTTGGTCCTTTTTCCCTCCTAGTCCTCCTTGGTCCCTAACCCACCTAGGTCTTATTAATTAAAAATTAACATATTTTAATTAATTGAGGCCCCCTTTTCCACCCTACCCTTGCCTCCTTGGATCCTCCCTTGAATCCCTCCACCTTCCCCTAGCATTTATTAACCCAAATCTCACCATTATATCCCCCCTCGTCCATTTTGGCAACCTTGCGACCGTTCTGCCCATGACCCCTCGCTCGGCGACGTGCAAGAATGGGTAGAGGCTATTTTTAGCCTCTGTGCCCACCCTGTGACCGCCGACGTCGGTGACCCTTCGGCCGACGTCGGCGAAACTGCCGGCGTCGGCAGCCTTCATTATCCCCTTCTGCGTCCGTTGCACCCCCTGGACTCTTGAGCTCGCAAACAACTCCTCTTGGCGCTTTGGCTCTTATTTCTCCTCTGTCTTAACCTCGTGCAACAATAGCAACAGGTGAAGCAGGCCTTGGATCAGTATCTTCTCCTTGCAGCAACTCTTCAGTGGCTCCAGTAACATCTCCATCTTCTTCTTTCAGCAGGCTAAAGGTAAGCTAGTCTGGTTTTTATTTTATTTTCTTTAGTTTAATCATCTATTTTCTGTTGTCCTCTGTGTCTCTCCCTTTGTCCCTTCCCCTGAGAGGCTACAAAGCCTTCTTATGCCCCTTCTTCTGTGAATCCCCCTCTTCCCTTTCCTCTGTGAATCTTCCTCTCCCCTGTATCCCTGCCTGAGACCATCCCCAGACCACAGACCAAGACCCAGACCCGTCCATCAACGTCCAACCCATCCACGGACAGACCACAGACCAAGACTCAGACCAGACCCTGCTCAAGCCCGACTACAGGCCGCAACCCCAACCGACGCCAGTCACAACCCCAACCGACGTCGGCAGGATAGCCGACGACGGCAGGTCAGATAACCGACGCCGGCAACATTACCGACCTCGGCGACTGTCTTCAGCCTACTCCTTCATTCAGGTAATCATTTCATTTTCTTCTTTCATTTTTAATCTTTTTGTCACTTCTGTATTCTGTCATTCTGTCTTTTAACAGTCATTATCTTATCAAAACAGTGGGTTGACCTCCCTTAAGGAAGTTTTTACACTTCTGGGAACAAGCCTTTGCTTGGCAACCCACTGCCTATCTGTCTAACGTTTTTCTTGTCCTAGTTTCCCTTTTTCTTGCAGGTGTCATTCCTCCACAGCCAAAGAGGAGTGCCCACGAACGTCTGGATTTACGGTGCGCAATCTTATGTCCAGGTACTTCCAAGCCTTGTCCTTTACTTTCTTTTAGTTTCTTTCTTTATACTCTGAAAAGCAAATTTGAGGTAGAAACACACATCACCTCCAAAATCACCTTAAATTCCAGTTTAAATGGCACATTCCATGTCAAATTACATGTCATATGCCATACCACTTTCCATATTATCATGAATAGTGATAATGGGTCCCATAGTGAATAGTGATTATGAATAGTACTTTTGAATGGTAATGTCAAATAGTATTTTTGAATAGTATTATGTGAATATTAAAATAGATATTTAGTTGGTTTAAGAGGTGTTTTTTAAGGGTTAATAATTTTTAAGGGTATTTAGGGGGGTCCCGAGGCATTTAGTCATTGAAAAATACAAGTGCATTATTTTCTAGTGTCTACATAGGGAGAATATTAAAAGTAATACCAATTCATGGATTCCAATGAGAATGGAGAAAAAAATCTAGTGGATCAAGGATTAGGTACTCAGCTCCTATCAAATGAGGATGAGGTGATGATGTAAGTTAATGAGGATTAACAACCTCAAGGAGAGATCTTCGCCAATTTTCTAGTTGAAGACACTTTTGTACTAAATCAAGGAGCCTCTATCATAGATAATACAAGAGTCAAGAGGAAGGCTCAAGGAGGTGGAAATAGCATGAACATAGGCTCATCCAATCCTCTTACAAGGCAATAATACATAGCTACAAGTGTGATAGTTTCTAAAACTTCTACATCTCCATCAAGTCAAAATATGGTAAGGTCTACTCTTATTCCTCAAATTCCAAGTAATTGTCTACCTGTAAGAGCCCAAGAGAAAATGGGTATGGATTATTTAAATATTTTAAATTATTTTAAGAAGACTCAAACATCCATTTTTCTTTGGGATGTTCTACATAGGTCTAGTAAAAAAGAACTCCTACAAAAGTAGTTATCTACTATCCCTATTAGTATCTCACATTTAAATCTAAGTCATGGCCATGTTATTCTTAAAAATGATCCTATTACCATTGTTGAACCATCCATTAGGGATGAGAAACCTCCACCATTTTACCTCACCCTCATTATAGGTGACAAGTTGGTACATAATTTCATAATCGACAGTGGAGCTTCTACTTCTATCATGCCCAAAGTGGTACTTGACAAGTTAGGCATAAAATATGAGCCACATAGAAAAGGTTTCATTAAATTATATAGTACACCTACCAATATAGTCATATTGATAAAAGGACTGAATATTTTCTTGCACCGTTGTCCTAATTTTCCTATCTTGTAAGACGTAGTTGTGGTTAACCTCTTAGCCCACTTTACAATCTGCCTATCAAGGAAATTCACAACTAAGATACATGGTTATCTCTTAGCTGACTAGTCTTTCTTGGCCTTTAAAACAAGGTAGGGGATAAGTTAATAATTAGGACACAACCCCTTGCAAGGTTTCATATTAAACCTTATATTGAGACAAGTTCTATTTTGAATTATGTTGTTCATGAAGAAAATGATTCTTTTCTAGATGATGGCATTTCCTCCAAGCTTGTTGATGAATATGGTACTAAAAATTATGAGCATGATCCTTATTATCTCATGGAGTATATTTATCTATGAGTATATTATATATATGAAGGAGTACTAACACATCTACCTATCAAGGAAGAGGGTGAAGATGATGAGCTGTGGAAGATGTTTTTTGATGGTTTAAGAAGTAAATTTGGTGCAAGGGTTGGTGTTATGTTGTTATATCCATCCAAAAAAAGTTATTATGATTCATACATATTTAATTTTAGTTTTACTTGTAATGTGGTTGAGTATGAAGGTTTGATTCATGGCCATTTATGGGCAAGGATAAAACGAATCAAGAACTTGCAAGTGTATGGAGATAGTAAATAGGTTTTACATTAGGTGAGGAATGTAGTTGCTTCTAAGAACCATATTATTAAGTCATATAGTCATAGGTTATTGGATTTACTTGAATAATTAAATTCATTCAATATTCAATCAATCCAAAGGGAGCATAATAGTCATGTTGATAGACTAGCTACCATAGGAGCTCAATTTGATACTCTAACTACCGTAAAAGAGGAGGGAAAATAGTCTAATATTAATATCATTATAAAACCTTATATAAATAATAATGAAGTTTCTTGGCAAGTTTTTGATAGTGAAAAACACATTGTTTGCTTCTTGAAAAATGAGGCTGAGTTTTCTTCAAGGAATCAAAGGAAGATCCAAGAATAATTGGGTGATCAGATTGCATAACTAAGAACCAATATGACACCTAAGGGTTTGGTGACCTTAGAAATTATCTTCAATTAGAATGACTAAAATAATAAGGATAACTTGAGTATGTCTACAAAAGAGGAGAACTATGAAAGAGTCTTGATCTTCAAGACAAACTCCTCAAACTAGGCAAGGTATGTTCTAAATTAGAGAAGGAAGCATTCATTGAGATGTGTAAAGAGTTTCATGGTATATTTTATTGAGAATATAAGGACCTCAAAGGATTTTATCCTATCCTATCAAACCATACAATTGAGTTAGAACCTGGAGTTAAACTGGCTAGATAGAAGTAAAGACACATCAACCCCAAGGTTGAACAACTCATGAGGTTAGAACTTACCAAACTCCTTAAATATAAGATAGCATTTCCCATCAATAATTTAGCATGGGTAGCTAACCTTGTTCCTATTATAAATAATAATGGGGAGATAATACATTTTTTTGACTCTAGAGATCTTAATAGATGTCACTCAAAGATCACTATCCTCTACCCTTAATGGAGTAGATTTTGAAAATGGTTTTAGGTTCTTAACATTTTTCTCTTCTAGATGGATATTCAGGCTATAATCAAATTTTAATCAATGAGGATGATCAGTTTAAGATAGTCTTCACTAATAAATGGGTAACTTTTTCTTATAGGAAGATGCCTTTTGGTCTATCTAATGCCGGTGCCACATCTCAAAGAGCAATGGACATGTACTTCAAAGGTTTGATAAATGAGATGCTATTGGTTTATCTATATGGTATAAAAAATATTTTATAAATATGATAATGAACACATGTAACACTTGAGACAAGTGTTTGAAATATGTAGGCAATATGGAGTATCTCTTAATCTAAAGAAGTGCATATTTGTTGTTTACGAAAATAAGCTCTTAAGACATATTGTTTCCAAGGATAGTTTGAATATTGATCCTAAAATAATAGATGTTATTCTAGGATTATCATTACCCTTACAGAAGAAAGGTCTTGAATGTTTCTTAGGCAAGATAAATTTTGTAAGAAGGTTCATACCTGGTTTTTTATCTTTGGTAAAACCTATCATAGCTAGCTCAGGAAGAACCAAGTATTTTTTTGGACCAAAGAGGGTAAGAGTAGATTTAAAGCCATAAAAAAGTAATTGTATAAGCTTATACTCTTGAAAATCCTAATTTTACTTAAGACTTCATGTTGTATTCATTTTCTAACCTTGATATTATTTTAGCAATGTTCATAGAAAAGAATGAAGAAGGTGTGGAGCAGACAATAACATTCTTTAGTCAAGATTTAGAAGGTTATGAAGTCAAGTACACCTTTGTAGAGAAAAAAAGTCCTTGATATTTTAAGGGGACTAAAGAAGTTTGGAAATATGATTTAAAATAATAAGATTCATGTTATGGTCTCTCATCCTATCACAAATTAGTTTCTTTTGAGCAAAGAGCTTAGTGAAAAGAGAGTAGGGTGGATCACTAAAGTAATGGAGTATGATATTAATATCAAAGTGAAAAAATTATTAAGGGGTAAGGTCCTTTTTGAACATCTATATTTAGATCTTAATGATTCAAAGGAAGAGGCTCTAGTCAATCATGATTGTTCCCAATTAGCTAGTTCATTACCTCCATAAAGTTGGACACAAGATGTGATCAAATTTATTCAAACTGGTGAGTATCCTAATAATATGAGTAGATCACAAAGGATATATTTTATATTTCAATATATTCCATTTTTTCTTGTGGATGGTGTGATTTTTAGAAGGGACAAAAATGGTGTGCTTTTATGATACATTTATAATGACTAATTTGGAGTGTTGTTTGAGAAGTTACATTATGGGACAACATGAGGTCATTTCTATCCAAGAAACATAGATGCCAAGATCATGAGGGTAGGATATTATTGGCCTATCCTCTTCAAGGATTTCCATGCTTGGGTGAGAAGGTGTGGATAATGTGCTTTATTTGTAAGAAAATAGAAGATTTTAGATCTTTTTTAAAATCTTATCTAAGTGAATCAAACTTTCATGAAATAGGGTCTCTATTTCATTAGCATGATAAATACCCCATCAAGTATTGGTCATAAATGGATACTCACAAAAACTAACTATTTTACAAGATGGGTTGAGGTAGTAGCATTGAAGGAAGATAATGAGAATGTTATCTTGGAGTTCAATGAGAGCATCATAACAAGGTTTGGTACCCCTTATACTATTATTTTAGATAATGATCTTGCTTTTATGAGTCCTAAGAAATTTGATTGGGAAAATAATAATATCATATTCTTGAGCACTTAATCGAACTATTACCCTCAAGGTAATGGGTTGGCTGAATCTACTAACAAGAATTTGATTAGAATCATCAAGATAACCTTGGGGAATAAACAAAGAGCTTGGCACATCAAATTGAAGACAACCTTATGGGATGATAGGATAACTCCCAAGAGATAAATAGGGAATTATCCTTATTTTCTTGTTTATGGAAGGGAAGTTAGGTTTTTTATCTCTCAATAGCTACCTACCTTAGAGTTATCACATCAACTAGAGTTGCTTGAGAATACTCCAATGGATGTTTGATTGATATAATTAATGGATTTTTAAGAGACTAGGGATAAAGGTCATCAAAATATATATAATCATTAAGTAATAATGAAGAGGTATTTTAAAAATAATTCAACTCCAAGATCATTTCAAGAAGGTGACATAGTATTGAAATGGGATGAAGATTCAAAAAAACTAGAGAGACTTATTGAATTTGATACATTATGGAGTAAACCATATGTCATCATCAAGTGAAAAAAAAATTTAGTTATCAAGGATGAATGGATAAGATATTCCTATCCCTATCAATGAAATACATTTGAAGCCTTGCTATTGAGAACTAAAGGTCAATTTTTAAAATATTAAATTAGGTGTACATTTCGTTTCTTGTTGTGTTGTGTTCAATAAGTGACTTTAAAGCACATGTGTGTTTCTATTTTGTGTCTTATTATTTTTGTTTTATATCATTGTTGTGTGTTATCAATAGGTATTTTATATGTCCATCCTATATATTTCTGACTCTATATCCTAATAGATATGATTAGGCAACTAGTCATGGCATAACAAGCATGCCACCCTTGGGAAATCCCTAAGAATATTGACCATTTTTACCATAGGCAAAAATGGGTCAACACCCTATAGTCATAATACTATATATGGGGATTTTTATAATGTCATGGTGTATATTATACCTCATTTGATATCATTTCATATTCCATTCTAGCTTTGGTCATATTCTAGCTTGGTCCTTATGTTATTTGGTGTCTTAGGGATCATTTAGGGTCATATATGTAAGTGGCAGGTCTTCATGGTGATCAATATGGTTATATCATATAAAAAGTTTGCTTATGCCTCAAGGAATTCATTTGATCTTTCAAATATCATGTAGTAACTCAAGAACAAGCTTTGTTAAGCCAAACCATCATCCGGATATCACATGGAAACTAGAATGAAATAGTTTTCTTGTGTAATTTATAAATATGCTTATAAATCCTCACATAAACATTAGAACATGCATGATAAATTATCTACCTACCAAGATCATGATCTTCAAGATTCATATCTCGATAATTATTCTATCTCAAAATCTAAGCCTTCCATGTTTAGCTCATCGAGTCTAAGGGTCCAAGCTATCCTACACATCACACATGAATGATTGAATCAACTCATTTATGAATTATTTATCTTCACTCAAGAATCTCCTATGATCTAAATTATTTTATCACCATGGATTTTTTCATGCTAAGATCATCCTCTAAAGGTTTCAAGTTTGTGCGAGCTTTTTGGCTCAAGTTATGAAGCTTCAAAGTTAAACTAGTAGAATAAGACATTCATGAAAATGTCAAAATAAAGATATAAAAACAAACCATTTTGATATTAAATTTTATGGTTATGTGAAAATAAATGATAGTCATATAAAAATTATTTGATGGGAGCACAAACATTAAATTTGAGCTTGTGAAGTAGCCATTAGATTTCAAATAGTAGGTCCCAATAGATCTAACAGTCTACATTGCATCATACATCTTGATCTGATGATGTGAGATGAGTCAAAAGATCAAGGAGATCAAGAGGTCACCACATGGTGCAAGCATTAAAGTTTATAGTCTAATAGTAGGAACTTGAAACTAACACATGATTGACATATGGCATACACACTAAAGTTGACAGTCTAATAGTGGGATCCTAAAACTTACATGAGATTAACATGTGTAATAAACTTGGACATATATTACAAGTCAAGGGAAAGATCAATTACTCTTTATAATTTGTATCTAGTAAGATAAATGGTATGATATGGGTCAATATGTTAATAGGTTAAGTTAGATATCAATGACCAATGAAATTAAAGGTTGAGAAGCTAGGGGACTTTATGAAGATCAAACATATGACCAAAGTCAAATGAGGGAAATATTTCATGGATAATTGATCCACTATTATATCTCAATAAAATTCCATGAGTAGACATATTTATGTATCCAAGGTGTTTAAGAACATAAACAGATGCCTAAGACTAAAGATGGACCTCTAGTTCATAGATGTGTGGTGTGCAGGGTTCATTTTGTGATTGTGTTTACCATTATAAAAAGGACATAGGCATATGGTTAATTCTTAGCTCTTATATATATATATGTATATGTATGTATATATATATGTATATGTATATGTATATGTATATGTATGTATATATGTTTATGTATATATATATATATATAATGGGTCTAGTTTTACCTATTTAGATTTAGAGAAGGGAATATGCAATATATAATTTGACATCAATATAAATATTATAGGAAATCCAATAGTCTTAGATTAGTTTTTTGTCTATAGTGAACCTATGAACATGGGGACAATTTCTAGCATGATCCAGTTGGAACAAGAGATATTTAGTAAGGATGACACAAAGGCATACATGTAGACCCAAATGGTTTCATCCCTAATACCAAAATACATGAAATGGGACCCTTCTCTCTACTTTTGCATGCCATGACAAACTAGTTAGAAGCAGTTAACACCAGGAAAAATTTCTAATAGATGCATCTGATTGTTTTAACTACATTGATTCTAAAAATTAGCTCAAAAAAACTTTATCCTATCATTTCAATTACATGGATCATGATTTAAGTAATAATTAACTATTACATCTAGTTGAGATGACCCAGATCAATTCGGAAGTTCTAAAGAAGCATATTAGTAGAGGCAGCTGTAATTATGGCTCAAATGAGGTTAAACTCATTTGATTCCCCTTGGGGATTCTCTTTTCCTAATTATCTCTCTTAAATGCTATAATTAGTTACCATTTTGGCCTTTATAAGAGACCACACCATGTATGGTGAAGCCCTACTAGACTGATATCATATTTTGCCTTTGAACATTAATGTAAGTTTTTTTCTAAATTTTGAACACTTGTCTAAGTTTGCAAGTGATGTATGGTGATGAGAAGTAATAATTCTCTATCCTTCATTCCCTTATCCTTTCATGTTTGAGAAAGAGTTCCTAGTCTAATAGGTCATATAGAGTTTAATCTAGTATGTGAATCTTTTTCAAGTGTACAATTATCCTTGGAGTGTGCATTCTACCTTCTAGTTCATTTGCCTTGTGTTGATACTCACATCTCACCTCTATATTGAAATGCTCTTGTTAGAACCCATTAAGACTTAGAGACTAGTTTTTATGCCTTGGTTCATTATGGTATAAATATTATGGTCAAGTGGAAGACATTTTGGTGCATCACATCCTTTAGACTAGGTTTAATTTATGCATTTTCCAACTCTTTTGCCCATAAGTAAGAAGTAGTTTAAGTGATAAGAATTTCAAGATATATTCAGAGAGCTAGTCCTTAAATCTAGAGTCTCATTTCCAATATAGGTACACCCACATACTTGAAAATGTTCCCATATTACCCAAATATGGAAGAGGCTTGAACACCCTCTTCTAAGGTGCAATATTTTGTGACAATAATAAAAGCTATGTACAAAATAAAAACATGAAATGGGTAATTTCTATAATAAAGTGTTATAGGATGGAAGATGTGATGAGGATAAATACTATGTTAGTTATGATGTGGGTGGATAGTAGCTATAAGTAAGTTATTTAAAAAATGTTGTGATATGGAAAGGTATAAAAAAATTAGTAAAAAGGATAGAGATACAAATGGATATGAGATAAGATGATATTTAAGCTATTCTATATAGAAATACATGAAGGGGTAATGACTATATGAAAGGTGTAGAAGGGATGGATAGTAGATATATAAGTTGGAAAATGTGGGGTAAATATGAGATGATAGGTTCAAAAGATAGTGGTCAAATGTAAAATGAAAATAGAGATAGGATGGGGGAAATATAGAATTAAATAAAAGGGGTATCCAAGATGAATATTGCATGGATGTTGGGTGTGGAGGAAAAATGACAAATGGGAGGTATATGACTAGTATATATAGGTAAATGGTATGATAGATGAGAATATGATCAAAATATAATTGTTAAAGGTGATATGAAATGGATATAAATAAAGAGGATGGGCACTATATGTTATTTATGTGTGAAAAACATAATGTCAAATGGGGATTAATGATTAAATTGATGACAAGATGATAAGTGTTAACCTAGAGGTATTCTAAGGTATCACACAAAAGTATAGGTATGGCTGACTTAGCTCAGAAACAACATGGATCTTGCCACAACACACACAAGTATGATCCTAAATTAGTCAACTATGATGTGGGTGCAACCCAATGCCAACACCATCTAATATATTCATGGGTGAAGTTGTAGGCTGGTGACCCATTATGATATCAATCGAACCCTCTCAACTTTTTTCACACTCAATGGCTAATTTGGAGCTGATACTTACTCCTATAGTGATACTCCTATTTTATCTTAAGTCCTCTAATCTAGGTATACACAAAAGGTTATAGGTGTATCCTTGATATACATTAGGGCCCAAGTTCATGTAGGATGCTATTTGACCATCTTGTGTTTTGGATCCTAATCAACCCTCACTCTATAGAACCCTTTATGGGAAATTATACCTAGATGCGTAATGATAGTTGTCCTAGTTTTTAGACTACACCAAAATATAGAGTTTAGTTAGCATGCTATGGTAAAATCCATGAGACTAACCCCTATACACTAATCCCATATGTGGGGATGAATTCCACGTCATGTGTTATCCTAGAGGGGGGCCTTAACAAATAGTCAAACACATGATACAATTAATTAACTGATTTAATTTCCTATGTGAGGTGCATGACATAATGATTATTTATAGTTTAAAAAAAACACACACATAAATATATACAAAATAATATTTTCACAATAAAAGATACACACACACACACACACACACACACACACACACACACACACACACACACACACACACACACACACACACACACACACACACACACACACACACACACACACACACACACACACACACACACAATGAATACTAGGAAAAAATATTAAATGGCACCCCTCCCTTCAAGTGCAAAGGTTAGAAATCCATTTGGGGCATCTAAATCTTGAGGGGTCCTACACCAAGAAAGGATTAGTAGTTTCAAGTGGTGCTCAAGAGAGGTATGTTGCAAGACAATGACTAGTAGATTTATGTGTTTTGAGAAGTGACCTTGTAAAGAATGATGTCAACAGTGTTAACTTATAGTTTAGAACAAAATTTACCTCTATTTATCAATATACAAATTATAATTTTTTTTATCAAAACAATAAAAACTTAAAATTGCGAAACACCATTTAAAACTATTACAAGACTATGATTAGTGAGGATATTACTAATTGACTTTTATTTTATTTATTTTGTCTATAAACTATTAAACTAGACTATCTAAGATAAAATACTTTTTTGATTCATATGTAAAACCTATACTTTACATATTATAGATAAAATAAGACTAAATTATAGAGAACAACTTAAAAACTAATATAATTTAAATTATTAAAATAAGACTATACTATTTTTAAAAATGTTTTAACTACAGAGAACAACTTTAAAACTAATATAATATAAATTATTAAAATAATACTATACTATTATTAAAAATGTTTTGACAAAGTAGGATACACAAGTGAGAAAATTAGATAAGCATGATAGCTGTGAGGATTTCTAGAAGGCATCTTAAATATATTTGACAGGTCAAAATGCTACACTTTTTCCTTGTCTAATATTATCTATAAACTCAATAAAACCTTCAATCCATCATTCTCATTTAGTAAAACATCATAAGCTTATTATTCTTCTTTACCAAGTAATGAAAAATAACCCTTAAAACAACATCAAAACAAAATTTGTACCATATCGGATTCAAATTGGAGACCTTTAAAACCCCCTTGAAAGCCACAACTTCAACTGATAATTATTTTTACACTAATTTCATATTAAAAAACCCTCAAGTCTACTAAAATCAAATTCATAAACATGTAATTAAAATCATAGAAATTAATCCATTTTTATTTAAATTGGGCATACCAAATTATTAAAAACCACTCCCTAAAATCATTAATTAACCAAAACCCAAAAATAATATACCCATTGCACCTCAAAATCAAATAGAGCCAATTCTACAAACCCTAATTTTCAAAAAATAATTTTTCTATCCCTACAATAGGCATTCATGATTTTGAAAAAAACTTTAGTGGGTATCCCAAATAAGAGACTTCTATGATATAAACAATATTTGAAATAACATAAATGAAAGTGACAACAAAGGTGACTGGAAATCTAAAATAAACTTGCCTATTGACCATTTATAGAGATAAAAATATCTTTTTCATTTTTACATACATAAAAAGCTTCATGAGTAAGGAGGATGAGAATAATATGAATGTAGTGTGGTGTTGGGTCTCCCTTCACAGATGTTGTAACTTGTAGTAAAAACCTATTAACAGTGCTCACCAATTCTTTTTCACTTTATCTTGCAATTAATATATTAGGGAGTGGAACCAAAATTATCAAAATCTTATTGTGTAATTTGGATGTCATCAAAAATCAATCCCTCAAATAAACAACACCAAGTTAAAAATCATGTTGATAACAAAATATTTACCTTTTCTATTGTCCCACCGTGGTTGCCAAAATGTGCACTAAATTTTAGATTTTATCTATATTATCAATCTTAGTAAAAAAACCCAAAAACTTAAACACACTAATAATAATGAACAAAATCATCATAATAATAACCTTCTTACCATCACCTTGCCTCCCTATAGCTTCATTCTAGGATTTGTAGTTAGATTATTTGATGTCCAAAACTTGAAATATTGGATTGCTTTATGAGAGTTGAAAATGGATTCCAAGTGATTGGATGTGGTTGATAGTGGATTTATATGGATTTAAGAGAGATTATGGATTCAATCAAGGTAATGTCTTTATGTATTTCCAAGTTAAGTTTTCCACACCCCAAGTAGGGCTTTTTATAAGAAGGTTTAGGGAATTTTAGGAAATTTAAAATTATTTAGAAGTCTCTAATTTAGAGACTTGTAGAATTTTAGAGTATCTTCTCTAGTTATATAGTCTTCTTAATTAGTTTAGGGGATAATGGGGGGATTAGGGGGGATTTAATGAGGTTTAGGATTCATAGGGATATAAGAATGGCTAGGGTGGTAGGGCGGCTAGGGTGGTAGGGTAGTTAGGATGGTAGTTGAATAAATATGAATTTAAAATTGGCTAGTTAGTTTAGGGAATATGTTAGTAGGTAATAGGATCTATGGGGAGATTAATATGTTTTAGGATAGGGTAAATGTTTATAGGATATAAGAATGTGATGGGGATTATTAGACTATTAATTAATTTCATTAGGAAATATAGAAATTGGACTAAACTAGTGGAAATTAGTATCATTAGTATAAATAGTGGGGTAAGCATAATTTAGTGCATACAACTACTAGGTCAACCCTAGTCAACCTAGTTGTGAAAGTTATGGCCCATATTATAAAACTATGTTAGCCTAGGTTGACCTAGTTTGAGGCTGAATGATAACTTTTTAACAACTAGGTCATGGAGGGATGACCTTGTCGACTATAATTATTGAAGGGTTAACATATATACATTAATAGAAATAAAACATCCATTTCAATCCAATGGAGAGGAACATTCATTTTCAAATTATTAAATCTCAAAATAGTGGTACATCTAAATTTTAAGGAACCATTACTTAGGGTTTCCCTTAGAGGAAAGATAATTTACCTTTTAGGAAGTCTTCGATGAAAGTATGAATATCTTAGCCTAGAGATGATTTAAACTATAGTGTGATCCTTACAAAGCCACAATAATATCTTGTAAAGCACCATTGGTCAAGGGAGATATTAAAACTTGATAGGTTCATCCAAAGATAAGTATCTCTAACTTTTTTTTATTTCATTTCATATATAAATATTGTACAAAGTAACATGTTTGAATTTATAATGCCTTGCTTATATTACCTCTACACTTAACTTAGTGTAGATATAGGGTTTTCTAGGCTTTCCATCTTCCACCTTAGGTGATATAGACCCCAATTTCCCTACCATGATCCAATGGTTTTTTTTTAAACCATCCCCATTTGTATCTTAATCTTTGATAACACTATATTATATTTCATTTTATACATTAGAAGACATAGCTAAGATTATTGCATAATATTATTTTCCTAAAGGATTTGGAACCCTCTACTTTAGCATTATGTGATAAGTGTTCCATTAAATAAGTTTAGTGTATCCAATTTGGTCATGCTCCTGATATATAAAGTATCACAAAAACATTTAGTTGATTACGTTCTTCAAACTTAGATTTACTAAGTAGGATAAGTTGTAAATGTTTCTTATTTTGTTGAATACATTCTAGTGAAAGTGACATGAATCTAACCCTTGCATTTAAATTTGTATTCTAACAGTCAACTAAGTTAATGTAGGTTGACTAAATTTTATTGAATTTTTATTTATTTTCATCTACATGTAACAAGGTTGATGAAGATCAACCTGGTTATATTCTCTACTTTTTCATTTTCATCTATAAACAATTACATCATCACAAGTTGATCCAATTTTATTTACCACTTCCTAATTTTTATCCATAGTTAACTAGGTCAACATAGGTCAACCCATATTTATTTAATGATTATTTATTTTCATCTATAGGTAATGAGATTGATGCAAATCAACCTAGTTATATTATCCATTTTCTAATTTTCATTTACAAGCAATTAGGTTGGTACAGATCAACCCAATTTTATTTATTACTCCCTAATTTTCATCTAATGTCAACTAGGTTAACAATTGTCAAACCAATTCTATTTAATGTTTCTTTATTTTCATATTCAATCAATTATTTGGTGCAAGTCGATCTAATTCATATTCTATAATTTCCCAGTTTTCAGTTTCAACCAACTAGGTTGATGTAGGGTGACCTAGTCTTATTTCATTTTTTTAGGTTTTAACTTTATATAGAATAAGTTAACCATGGTCAACCCTATTTAATCTCTCTATTTTGTAGGTTTTTTCATCTATAATACTAAATATATCTTGGATGATCTAGTTTAAACCATATTTTTTTGCCAAGCTTCATTACGCAAGATGATCGAGTTTTATCATTTAGATCTATAACACTCACAGTCAGCCAACTAAGTTGATTGTGGTTGAATTATTCATATTTTTTATATTATTTATAACTAGCTATATCAACTTAGCTTGACCTAGTTTACATTTTATATGTTTATGTTAGATTAATAAAACAATTGTAGATTTTCAATTCTAGTTTCTATTTTTTAGTTGAATAACTCAGTATTTCATTTTTCAATCCTATTTTGTAGATTTTTAATTATATAAAAATTATATTACATAGTGAAATAAGTCAAACCTAGATGACTTAGTTTTATGTCTATTTTTCTTGATAGTAAAATAATTTAATTGCGGCCAACCTAGTTTAATTCAGTGCATTTTCACAATAGAGTATATTGACTAACATTGACCTTATTCTGTTATGTGTTTTCAACTAGATCAACCCTATCCAATCCATGGAAAATTTTAGAGGATATTTATAGACAGAAGGCTCTAATTAGGTTTTTTTTTTTAGATTTTAAAAATTGATAATTATGTAAAAAAACATGTAGGTCAAATATAATAAATTTTATATAATTTAATATACGTGTTGTGAGTCACCTTATAAATTATACTCGGTCCTATTTTTTGACATAGTTTCTCCATAATTACTATGAATCTATGTTTTTAATTAACCAATAAATTATACAAAACTATTATTAGTTATCTATAATTTTCAAGTGTGTGTGTGTGTGTGTGTGTGTGTGTGTGTGTGTGTGTGTGTGTGTGTGTGTGTGTGTGTGTGTGTGTGTGTGTGTGTGTGTGTGTGTGTGTGTGTGTGTGTGAGAGTGTGGTAAGGACCACATAAGACATAATAATCTTAAGGAAATAATTATATTATAGTTTGCATGGTTTTTTAATTTAAATATAAAAATATTTGAAAGGGCAATTATGGATATGGTTAATACATTTTGGTACACCTTATTATATAGTTTATAATTTTAAAAATATGAAAATGTTTTGAATATTTTTTTGTGTCATTTATAAAATTGAGTAAAAAAACATGAATTTCCTTATATATGGTTTTAATAAATAAAAACACTTATAATAAATAATTCTCAAACCTAAAGGTTATTTTATTTCTAGCATTGAATGTGATGAAAGTGGAATTAAAGCTACAAGGATAAAGGTTGAGATATTACCATAGTTTTAGTGAGTTGGCATCAACATATTGAGGGGCCCCAAGAAAAAATTTAATGTTTTTCTAACACATCACTCACATGATTAATGTAAGTTGATCAAATACTATGTGATGGTTTCTTACTTTTTCTATTCATTTATGCAAGATATTAGCAGAAGCAAAGCTCTGAGAGTCAAAAGGTTGGGATGAGGGGTTGGAAATAAAGGAACACACAATTTATAAGTTGTTTCCTTATGATTTCAAGGTATGGATTTGTGTTTGTTTTATTCTAAAGACTGAGAGTAGTTATTTTCATGCATAGTTGTCTATCTTGAAATGATCAAATATAATGATAATTTCCTTTAAAAATATTTTTAAAAGATATTTTATCAAATAAAGATATTTTGTCAAAACACTATGCATGTTGGTTTTATTGGAAATTCTATGTATATCTATAAATATTTTCCTTAAAAAATTATTTTGTTTCTTTCTCTCATTTTGACTATACATAGTTATTCCATTCACACATGTGATACAAGGTTGATATGCTCTCAAAATCTATAAAATGGGTATTTTTAGTTTACTCATAAATATGGTTGAAATGATCATGATACTTTGTTATGTTTATTCATTTTGTTCTTTATACATTATTTAAAAGAAGTATCTTGCATGCTATTATTTCTTAAGGAAATAAGTGTCTTGTTTGTTTAAAATAAATATGTGGTAAAGGTGAACCAAATAATATAATAAACTGAGTATAGAAAAAATTATGACAAAAATTCAGAGTATAAATTATAAATAATAAACTGACTATGGGGTCATAAGGCAAGACAACTATGAATAGTGAGGATGACATAACTAAAAAAATACTCAAAACATTTTCATAGTTTTAAAAATATAAACTATATAATAAGGTCAACCAAAATGTCATATATATATATATATATTGGATTTTCAAATATATTTTTAATTTTAATTAACAATCCATGCCAACTAAAATATAAATATTACTTTAAGTTTATTATGTCCTAATTTGTCCTTATCTTATATATAAACATATAAAACACACACACACACACACACACACACACACACACATATTTATATGAAAATTAAAAATTAGGGTTTTGATCAAGATTTTTCAAGATAAGATAGAGTATATAAATAATCAATTTTGACATAGTGGTATGTCTTCATTTTAATAAAATGTTTGAGGAAATTTTGTTCAAAATGAGTATTTGATTATTTGGCATGGTCAAAATTGGAAATATTGGTTTTATATTTTTGAAGATATAGTTGCATATATACATGAAACTCATAGGGCCAATAATTTTTATGCATTTGAGTTTCATGTATCTGATTATGGTCTATATACCATTTTCTTGAAAGTGGAATGAGGATTGAGAAATAATAATGCATGATTTTCTTAGGCTAGCAATTGTTATTTTAGTATGGTTGTAAAGAGGATGGAATGATTAATTTTATTCACAATGATGGTTATATAAGTATTTTCATTTTTTTTCAAATTGAATAATTTAATGCATTATATTATTAAGATCATGAAAATTGGGAAGTGTTTGAGCTCAGTTGTATAAAATGCTTATTTTAACATATTTTATTATATGTTAGGTTGGAATATAGGTTCAAATAATTCAAGTAGAGATGTTTGAGGTCATGTTGATGATAATCATATTGAGGCTACTCCTATATAGGGTAGCTCTCAAGGATACTAATTCTTTCGTGATTGTAAGGTTTCAAACACATTTTCTAGACCATTTAACCAAAGAACCTACGTCTCCTTGCATTTTGATGCCACTAACCCTACCTTTTAAAATGTTCTCAAATCTTTGCCTACTAACTCTTTGAATTTCCATAAAAATAGAGGATGTAGGGGAACACATTATAGGAATATTCTTCATAGATGAGGCACTCTAAGTGAGCTCTCTCAATACATGCATACTTCCATTTAACTTGATTAGTATATTGTTCCATTACCCAAGCCACCTAAAAATATTATTAAAGTAACTTAAAAATTGAATCCCAATGCAATTATTCCACTTAACACTAATTTTCCATCCCTTGAGCCTAAACTACTTACTTCTTATAACAGGAAACATGCTAACAGCCCTACAACACAACCTATGGAGGTCATAATGTTAAAAAAGGTTAAGTTGGAGGTATATGATTCTAAAAGGGCCTTGAAATACTTGATTGAAATTCAAATTGCTTTCATGGAGTATAGTGATTACTTGATTGATAAGGGTGCCCCTGTAATAGATTTAATTTCTAATGCAAACTCTAGTTAAATTCCTGTGTTGAAATTTTTGTTGATACATGGTACTTTTGAAATACTATCATGATATTTTTAAGTATGTTGACATTTTTTGGCAAGTTTGATATATACATGGTAGAATTTTATTTCATACAAAACAATGTGCTTGAATGGTTTACTGAACAATTTTGGAAATTTAAATGGATTTTAATGTTTTAGTAATTAATTTTATTTTAATATAATCATTTTTTAAAGTTGTTTCTGCCTAGTGGATTAAGTTTTAGCCTTACGAAAATCAATAAATAAATGTATGTAACATAATCTATATTATAGATGAGCCTGAGGGAGAGGTAAAAATAAATAATGTTTTTCTTTTAAGTTTCATATCCCAAAAATATGGTTCTCTAGGATTTTTTATGTGTAGTACATACAATAATGTCATGTGTAGTACTTAGTATAAATTGATTAATTTTTTTTTAAGTCTCTCAAAATATTAATCTAAGACATAATGATAATTTAAGATATTTGGAATTGAATTATGAGTGTGTTAGTTTGTTTATTTAGTTTCTCTTAGTTATAATGATGATTATCTTTTCCTTTTTGTTGTTTTGTTTACAATTACATTTCAATGTTTTTTATTTATTCGTTACATTCATTTTGTTTCTTTTTCTATCTTTTGAGATATAGAGATATAAAAGAGATATCAAGAGATTCATAAAACAATTTGATACAATCATAAATATGTCCTTCAAGATATTTCCTCTTCTATAGGATTTACTCTATTGGTTAGGTTAAATTATATTATTTAAAATTTGATTCACATTTACATATGTTTGGTAACTAAGATATTTAATTAGTGCATAATTCATTACTTGACTTGTAGATTATTCCCTGAACTTATAAAAACCCTTATACACATATTATAAACATTTGTTTCTTCTTAGAATCACTGTTATTCTATAACCATAAAAATAAAGATCCAACGTACATCAAAATAGTCACTAAGCAATTATAGCATGTCTTTATAAAATGATGTTGGCCCTTATTTCCATGTTTTGAAAGTGGGTTGTGGTTTGGTTCAAGTTTTAATTTATAAATTTTTAGATTTGGATTTTATCTACAATATGATTTTTAAATAGATATTTTTGTGGTTCCTTTTTCATCTTTTTTTGAATAAATATGCTGGTATCATTTTTTTTTAGGTGCCAACTTTTAAAATTCCAATGAAAAAGTTAATTTAAGAAGTGAAATAGTGATTTCATCCTTGAAGGGAGTGATTTTCATTTGCAATTCATAAAGTTGGCATTAAAAGGTTTTTTCTCTATAAAATGTTTTCTCCTAGTTCAAGTGCTAGGAAAATAATAGGGGGTTCATCAAATGAAAATACCTTGTTGTCATATTTTGATAAACATTAACAAGAATAACCTTTAACAAGAAATATTGGTTTAGAAAATCAACCAGAAGATAACATTATTTCTCATTTTCAAGATCATGTTTAATAGGGTTATGATCACTTTCAATCAGTTGATGAAAGTTAATAGGAATTATCATGACATAGCTTATTTAAGACAATCTATTTCAAAAAATATGGATAATTCAACCTCACAAGTGGTTCATGAAATTTGTAACTGCTCCAAAAAAAAAGTCATGCAAATGGGAAATTTCAAGGATTTTTCAAGTTGAATGGGTTTTTAAATATGATTTTATTGAACATTTTTTTAATGAAGATACTAATGAGCCATCAAAAGAGTGTAGATAAACTATATGTAGTTGGAAATAATGGACGGATAAACACTTACAACTAAAACTAGATATCATAGAGAAGCAAGTGGAAAAAGTGTATGAAACAAAAAATTATAAATAGAGAAGAGAAACCAGTGATATGATGTGGAACAAAATAAGAATATATTAATGTTTGATATGTGAGTGAATATGATGAATACCTTGAAAAACAAAAAAAGGTTCATGCATGTGGGAGAACCATTATAGCTTTGTTTATAAAAATGATGAGAATTAGCCAATTATCAAACACTATACAACTTTGTGTTATTTTTAACATTTTAAACATAGGTCAACCAATGACCCATTATCTAGTGTATAAAGACATGATAAAATGTATTGTCATCTCAAACTTCCCAAATACTCATTGGTTAGCTACTAGTAGTTGAGAATGGGCTAACTATCTTGTTTAAGTAGAAAAGGAGGATCTTCAAGAGAAAATAAAGTTTTAAAGATACACACACACACACACACACACACATATATATATAATTTTCAATTGATGAAATTGTATCCATAGATAACACTTATTGGGTGTGTATGTATGTTTACACTATTTTCAACCATGTTCATCAGCCTCATTTTCTTGATGTTCATAAAATGAAATAAAATGTAACTTCTCAAAACTATTTTTAACTAGTTAAGAATAATTTGAAAGAGGTTAGTGGCATGCATGATTTATTGATTGTAAGAAAGATTGTTTGTGTAGGGGAAGATGGAACATCAGTTATACAAGGTCAAATAAGTGGTCTTTTTGTAAGGCTACAATTTTTTTGTATGTAATATATGGTTAATATTCATTGTATGGAACATAGAATGAATTTGGCATTCAAAATTATATTCAAATTTACATTAGTCTCAAAAGTTGAAGATCTTATTCATAAAATCCATTCATAATTTTGTATAAACCCAAAAATATTCTTACAATTTAATTTTTTTCCAAAGGTTTAATGTAAGGAAATATTCTACTTAAGGATGTTGATACTCAATGGATTTCCCTTTTTGGACCAACATAAAGAGTATATGAAAATGATAGTCATTTATTGGAATAATGGGGGAACATTGCCATAAAATAGAAAAAGATTCAGATATATTTTTTGGTTAAGTGATATAAATACATTATTGACCTTATGCGGTCTTGTACCCATGTTGGATGAAATTAACTTAATGATAAAGAAATATCAAGAAAGAAAAATGTACATTCATGAATATTCTACGTTGAGAATATTAATATACCTTACACTTGATAATTTGTATTGAACACAGTAATAATTTATAGGGAAAATGCTCACAAGTTGGAACTTAATGACAAATATTGAACATAATAGTAACTATATGCAGTTTAATGAAGATGGATATTTATGTGCAGAAGTACGAGGATATAAAATACTCCTACATAATTTTTACATTGTTGGTCAATATAATATCTCAAATAAGTTCATGTTACAAGGGATCTATTCCTTGAGGTTTTATCCTTTTTAAGTTCCACCTTGAAGGAAATTAAAAAAATGTCTATTTAGAGATTAGAGATCCTTTTTATTAAGATGAACTACTAGAATCCAAAACTATGGTGTACCCTTAATATTGGAAAAATGTTAGCCCATCATATTTTTAGAATAAAATAAAAACCTTAGCCAAACACTTCTAAAAGAGTTTAGAATTGAATGGTGAATAAATTGAAAACATTTTAGATTTTCTAAAGCTAAGGCAATAGTCTGTTAGATTTACCACACCAATGTTGGAACAAGTTCAAGTTTTGGACAATGCTTTCTATATATACCTAAATTCACTCACTTAATTTATCATCATTAATATTAATATTAGGAAACATTAAGTTTTCTTATTTAATTTATCCCATATAATTTCATTCTAATATCACCTCTTCTAATCATTTTTCTAACATCCCCTTTCATTATTATTCATCCACTAACCTTATATTATCCCCACCAAACTACTAATTATTATAAACATGTCTTATCCACTAAGTAATCCATATTATATATTATATTAGAATTTTAAACTCTAATCCCACCTACCCTAGCCTATTCCTAGGCTTTCATACATCCCTAGTCCCTAATCACCTACTAGTCTTATTTGTCCCCTCTAATGGATTCTATAATGATCCAATTCTAGAATCCTCTCTATCTTATCCTTTCTTTTCTAGAATCCTATATTACATATAATTCCAAGTAATTTTTAATTCCTCAGATAGTCATCCACCATAGATCTTCTTTATCCCAACTTTGAATATTAGCCATTGATCTTCCCTTAATGGCCTATTTAAACCAACCTATCCTCCATGGCCAAAACAATAGATGAATCCATAAGACCCCCATGCCAATATAATCAATTAGTCCATGATATCATTGATCAAATCTTCAATAAAACATCATGTTTTCCACAATATGAGTCTTTAGTAAGAAATCATAATCCATAATCATTTAGTTTCTTGTTTTATTCGAATATTTATTGGGAACATTTTATTTTAAATTATAATGTTATTTTTAATGATTAATTATATTGCATTTTGATCTAATGGTTCATGATTTTAATGGTAGATTGTAAATTTAGTTGTTTTGGTTAAATTGCATAATAAAATATCATTTACTCAAAATTTCATCATACCCACTAACATAATTTACTATCATTCATCCATGAAATGGTTTTTATTTTAAATACCATTACTCTATCTACTAAGTCCACTCATAATAAGCTTTAAAAGAGGGGAAACATATATACACTAAATTCACTCACTTCATTTATTATCACTAATATTACTATTAGGTGACACTAATTTCACTTGTCTCATTTATCCCATCAAATTTTGTCCTAATATCACCCCTTATAGTCATTTATCTAACATTACCTTTCATTATTATTCATCCACTAACCTTATATTATACACAACAACCTATTAATTCTTCTAATGATGTCTCATCCACTAACTAATCCTAATTATCTATTATATTAGAATTTTAAGTTCCAATCCCACCTACCCTAGCCTATTCCTAGGCTTTCCTACATTTGTAGTCCCTAATCACCTATTAATCTTATTTATGCCCCTAATAAATTATAGAATTCTCTAATCCTCTCTATCTTATCATTTATTTTCTATAAGTCTCTATTATAGAGGCTTTGAATGTTCTTTTAATTCCTTTGATAATCCTCCACCATTGATCCTCTTCATCTCAACTTTGGCCATTAATATTCCCTCCATGGACTATTCAAACCAACCCATCCTCCATGGCCAAAATAATATATGAATATATAAGACCTCCATGCCAATACAATCAATCAATCATTGCTATCATTGATCCAGTTTATAAGCAAACATCATACTATCCACAATCTAAGTATTTGGTAAGCAATCATAATCCATAATCATTTAGTCTCTTATTTTGTTTGAATATTGATTGGTAACATTTAGCTTTAGATTAGAATTTTATTTTGAATGATTCATTGTATTACATTTTGATCTAATGGTTCTCGATTTTAATTGTAGATTATATATTTGGGTGTTTTAGCTAAATTATATAATCAAATATAATTTGCTCAAATTTTCATCCTATAATTTGGTGATCATAGTGGGATCCCTCCTCATGGTCTGACATTTTGTGTGTTGAGTGTGTTTATTTAAGGTTACAGGTCACATTAAAGTATAGTGTGGCTCACATTTTTAGAAATATTATCCTCAAAGAAAAGTGTAGTATTTCTCTACAACTTCTAGTTTTGCATAAGAATTTTTGAATACCCTAGATGTGGTTTTGACAAACTTCCAACATTAACCGCTAACCATGTGACTTTTTAGGTAGTTTTTAGTATTTTTGAAAAATCACATCTCATAAAATGTAGTATTGATTCCTAGATGTAGTTTTATCCTCGATAAATGTGGTTTTAAATGCTAAATGCATTTTTGTTTTCATGAAATGTAGTTTTGACCTTAGCATGGAATCACTAACTAAATGTGTTTTTTTAGTCTCTAAAAATTGTGTTGTTTATGTTGAGCTAGTATCTATTTATAGGTAGGATGAGACTCTACCTAGACTAAATCAATACCCATAAATCCCTCTTATATCTAAACTGACAAGGGTGATTTTGATTCTCAAATGTGATTTTTAGCATTGGCATGTGGTTTTGTATATAGATAAAAACCAAAGGTGATTGTTCATAACTTATCATTTATTTTAGTGTTCTAGATTTGTAAATACTATAAATTTTTGTTCTTTTATCATTAATTTGTAATTATCTATTTTAAAATTGTTTGAAGCAAAATTGCATCTTTTAAATGTTGGTATTGATACTCACAATCAGTTTTGAACACATATAAATGGTTTTAACTTAGGGGTTTTAAATAATACATCAACTTAGTTAGTATTAAATAAAGTCTTGTTTTAATCACTTTTTTCATATTATAAAACTTAAGTGAATATTTTTTACCATTCTAAAAATATATTTTGTAAATACTTAAATATACTATTTTTCCCCCAAACTGTAAATCTACATCTCTCGATCTATAGGATTGCCTGACCATAAGTGGTTTTGATAAATCATGTAGTTATAGTTGAGTTGATTTCTTGAAAATTGAATATTTAAAATTTTATTTATTGCCTATCAGTTATGGTATTGTAGTATTTGGAAGCAATTTTGATTAATATTAACTACATACCTATAGTTTTGGAAAAACTAGTTGTGATTTTGCTCTTTGTTTTCCTTCAAAAAAAATATTTTTTGAGTGTTTATTTTTGGATAATTTTTGGTGAATTTTGAGTCATTACAAGGGTTATTTAAGTCTTAAATTATGTTTGGAATTAGTGGTGCTACCCCACAACCCCTCCTGGTACTGTGACTAGGAACATGCCCAGGGCGCTACACCAGGCCCTGTAAGGGGTGTTGCCTTTTGACCCTAATAGGGGATTTCACCCCCAAACCCCCACATCATGGCCCCCTCATCTAAAAAAGTTCAATTGAAAAATAATTATTTTTTTAAGTGTTTTTATTAAGGATTATTGGACTAATATTATGTTTCTTAAAGGGTTTAATCTAGTGGCTTGCTAACATTTTATCTTGTAGGTCACATTTTTTCTTTTTCTAAAATATTATCTTCCAGGTTGCCAATCTAGATTGATAATTGAAACTGATAATCACTTAATTTGTAGGACACCTATCAAAATTTTGTAATTTTGAAACTCATCTTATATATATTTGGTATATATCACACTTAATTAAATTAGTTAATAAATATTTTTGTCTACTTGTATGTCACCTAAGGGATACAATGGTGTATGATATCCTCCTTGCATCATTATGGTGATTCATGGAGGATAAAAAGCCACTAATAAATCCTCCCATTTTTAATTTTTAGGGTCGAAATGATGTGAAATTGACACCCATGCACTTGCCATAGTCTTAGGGAGATAGTGACCATGGATTTCAACACCATGCATTAATTCACACTCCATATTCTGATGGAGTATAAAAATTAGGGACAATTATCATTAGGATAAGAATTTGAACCCATACATGTCTTTTGTGAAGGTAAAGAGTTAATTATCTAAATTAAGAATTAGATAATACCCTACATGGACTTGGGCCCCATTTTACATAACATATGTTAGGGTCACCCCTAGAGATCTTAGATAGCTTAAGCATAGGACCATCAGTTGTAATAGGTGACTTGCTATCAGAGTTAATATCAAATCCTAATTGACCATCATGTATAGATAGGGTTGAAATGGTTTGAGAGACTCCATAATGGGTCATCAACCTATAACTTCACTTATAAAGCCATTAGATGGTATAGTCATCAATTTACACACCCATCAGTTTAGTAATCTTAGGTTTATGATTTGTTTAATTTGGTGAATGTTGTGCTAAAATAGTGTTGTTTGTGAACAAATTTAGCCTTTTACCCAAGCATATACGCACCTATCTAGGTTTCCTTCACATATCATAATCTTATATATCTTTATCACATCAATATCCTCTTGTACATATTTTTCTTATACATATGTGTACATCCTTTTAAATTTGTCTCATGTTTCATCTTGTCTCATCACCCATTTCATCTTAGTCACATTCTATCCTAGTATCATCCATATGGCTCAATTCATACCCTCATCACCTATATATCTTAATCAATCCTTGATATCCATATATCACATTTCAACATAGTCTAACTTCATATTATTCACTTAGCCTTAACATTAATCATCCCTAGTGTCATAATACTAAGTCCACCTTATTCATAACCAATCACACATTTCCTTCATTCACTTAGTCTCTTAGTCCAAACTGGTCATTTGTCTTGACCTTGTCTAGTCACCTTATCTACCATCTCATCGACCTAGTCCTAATCCCAGTACAACCCAACTCATCCTTTTCTTTATACTAGTTTTCCTATCAAGTCTATAGTCATACATAAGTCCTTATCCACATTGGAAAATAAATATTTCCACATCAGGGTCCTAATTCTAAGCTTGATTATCTCTAATCAATTTTGAATCATAATCAAAATCCTATCAACATACCAATCAAATCATCCCATCCTATTTGATTTGATCTTCTTAGTCTTGATCTAGTATTAATCCAATCAATACTTAGTTGAAATAACTCTCTTGGGTTAGTCTATCCCCCCATTAAATCTCAGAGCTTATCATTGCTCACCCAATAAAAACTAGTCCAAATCCTCAAAGTATAGTTCATGTCCTAATATCATCTACTTGATCTTGTCTTACCCTATATAACATCACAACACATTAGAATATCCAATCAAACTTGAGATTAGACTAAATCAAGTCTTTATCTAAATTTGTTCCACACATTTCATTGTCATCCTTATTATTTCCATGTAATTCCTTGCACGTACCAATTGGGTCCAACAAACCACATCATCTATACTTTCTCCTATCCTTATCCACTGCATCTAAAAGATATTTGGTTAATACCTTAAGTGATCAAACCTTTATAGCCAATAGGGATGTACTCATTTCTTTCTTCCTTGAGATGAACACTCCACATCCTACAAAATTTGATCCCATTCACCCTAAATTACCTCCAATCCACAGCCATTCCCATCAGTCAAATTCTACTCTTCATAACACCCAATCCTATTCAACCCTTCCATCTATTAGCCATAACTAATCATCTACCTCTTCCTACACTAGTAAAGGGAATCTTATCCTAGCCACCATGTCTACTAATCCACTTACCTATTCATGTCAAAAACCATATAATCCAAAGTCCAATGCTTAAACATCCAAATCATGAAGTAAAGAGAGGCCCTATACTAATCTTCATATATCCCTAAAAGCCCTATTATAGTAGCTTGTTGAAAAAAACATGATGGTATATCCACCCATATGAAATATTAATACCACCAAGCCTGATCCCTCTTGGCATAACACTAACCACTACTATATATATCACAAAAATTGGGGGCATACCATTAATCAATGTCATAATTTCCAAGATTACATCCAAAAACTCCTCAACCATGGTGACATTGAAATATAAAATGAACAACATGAGTTTATAGCTATAGATGAACAAGAAGAGGAATGCTAAGATTTCATTCCTAATCATGATCAAGTCCTTCACTTTTTGAGCCAAGGTTAAGACACCACATCCATCTTATATGGTCCCCCCATCTTCAAAAAATCCTCCATCAAAGAAGAGTCTATTCCCCATAAGCCTAATACTCCCTTATCTCATGAGTCCTTATTTTATGGGCTTATCCTTGGTGAATCCATTGTCCTTCCATCATATTCCTCTCACCCATCATATCAACAACCCCACATTAAGATGCCACTTCCAGACAATGAATCTTATACCAATAGTAACAAATCATGTACATTAGAGTCAACATCAAAGTTAATGTAAGTGTTATCTACATTGATATCATGCTCAACACTAGTATCTGAATTAGATTCCTCACAAGAAACATCATCCCTCATATATATTTTAGTAGATGATGACTATGCCTTCCCTTTTGAGGATACCTTAAATCCATATTTCAAATAATCACAAGGCATATATTTTGATCCCAATCAACATGATGAAATTATAGCATATTTTTACAAGATTTATCTATTGAATATTGTCAAAATGAATTTGATCCTACCTTAGATGACTGTACTATAACTTGTCTTAGTGATCCTTTTACTGATGTTGAGGAGATATTTTTTAATGTCAAAATTGGGTCTCTTAAGAACCCATATAAGGACCATGTTGCCCGATCACCACTCATTGACCGCATCATATCATATTAATCATCTTCATCCATAATATATCCTTTTCTTCCCATCAATGATCATTAATCACCTCCCCCTATAAGGATGAACATGAACATACATTGTTAGACTCTTCTTCAAGTAACATAACATGTGTCACAAATGTATAAGTCTAAACCCATATTTAAAAAGTGATGCATAATGATCAAATCACTTTTGATCAAATAAGTAAAAACTAATAAAATTCTAGTCATCAACCTAATCCAAAAGTGTCTTCCCCTAGTGAAACCCTTTTTAAGGCACTACAAGACTATCAAAGTCAAAATAATCATCATCTATCAATTCAAAAAATAATCTCCTTTAGTGAAGCCTAAAGTCAGGCACCAGGGGATAGTTGATAAATAATCAAGTTTGAAAATAAAAATAATGTCAAAATAACTATCATCATAACCTCTAATCCATTAAATAATTAGATTAAAGATGAACCACAAAGTCAAAGCATCTTATATCTCTTATAGTCTTTTGTCAACTAGAACCAATCAAACAAAGAATATCTAATATGTCTAACGATGTGTGTGATTATTAGTCCCACCTCTCAAACACCTACCACACCTTCTTATTAATATATTACAATCTATTCTAGTATAATACACCCTCATTAGTATCAATATCTAATCTAGTCCATACCTCACATCACCTTCTTGGGTAGTATTGTCTCTCATAGGGGTGATGAAGACACTTATTCTAAATATCTTGAGGGGTCTCAATCAATAATCAATGAAGGTTAAAAAGACATCAAAAACATGATCCCAATATCACATATGTTTAGAACTGGTGTTGGCTAAACATCATGAATTTTTTTGGATATTACATCTCACCCACTTATAATAAATGTAGATGTGATTTAAAAAAATGTAAAAAAATGAAATAAAAATCTTTCCTCCAATGGTGAAAACTAGTCTTCTAGCACCTCAATAAATTACCATGATGAAAACCAATTTATGAAATCATGGTAAAATAATATATTGTCCACATTTTACCTAAATACTTAGGGTTAAATCCATTTCATCCACATAATATCCCTTACTAATCCCATCCATGTCATCCTTGCCTATATCTTATCCCTCAGTCCATCACTCCTACCCCTGATCGGCCATTGCATCTCACATCCTATTATGTCTACCCTTTCTTCTAATCTTAACATTTTAAGGTAGGGAATTATTTCTTGATAATGTTTTGAAATCATTTTGACATATCTTCTAATGGACATTGGGGCCAACTAGATATGTGAATCCTTCACAGTGTGGTCATTAGCAATCCCAAGTCCATTCTTCCTCATCCATCAGCTTATTTGAGAATTTTACACATATATTTATCATTACATCTATCCTTATCCTAATTTCTAGGCTTGGTATTCTATTTTTTAGTAAACCCCTTTGTATAGTGTACATACATATGCCCAAAAAACCTAAAAATTATAAAACCCACAAAATCTAAAAAATATCTAAGTTGTTTTTTCATATGTCATATTTTCCCATGTACTAAATATCTCATTCATCCTATCTAAAGTCTTATTATTCTTATACTCATATTGTCTTACCTTTTACAAACATCTTAATCGTCTTATCCTATGTCTTTAGAAGTCTTATTTTAATCCTAGTATCTCATCTATTCCAGATCTATACCCTTATCCAAATACACATCCTTGATCCTTCTTCACATCATCATGATAAAATTAGTCCAATTCATCATCTTATCAATCATACCATCACATTTCATCAAAAAAATTACACAAGACATAGTGACACTACTTGTAGATATCTATGTGTGACTTGCTTGTATGTTTGCCTATGTTTGTTTGCTTGTCTATATTTGTCTAATTTTTGTCTATTAGGTAAGTAACAAGGATGTTATGAGGACATAAAAATTACCATTAATGATGAATAGATCACTATTTTCTCATTTTAATCACTTTATCACGATGTCCTCTTGGTCATACTTATATCATGGGGCATATTACCAAATTTTATATTTACATCAAATTATTTAGACTATAATGAGCCTTATTATAGTAATGATGGATTGATAATACATTGTACTCATTATTTATCCTATCCTCTATCATATATTTACATGTCTAATCATCTTAATCCCATCATCAAGTCAATCATCCTAATCCACTCATCTAATATATAGTCATTCCTCTAAGCCATTTATCATCTTATTTATATCCTTTATTCAATCATCTATGACCTCTTTAGTAATCAACATCTAACATCTCATCTCACATACTCTATCTAATAAATAACATTTATAACATCCATCATCATCATTCTACTCATTTCTCTCTTTTCATCTATCATCTGATCTAAACTAAATTGGCATGGGGTATTTTTAGATTATGTAGGCAATGCTTAGTCACATGGTGTGCCTGAGGTCAACTTGGCCACTCTCTCCTCATTCCCCATCATTTGTCATCACATATATATTGTCCCTCATCATACCCAAGTATTACATAATTAAAATCCTTGAGCTCTAATATTAATCATTAATCAATTGGTCTATTCATCAATCACCATCCCCATAATAAAATCCTTAATATTGTTTTCAATCACCCACACCTATCAATTAAACCCAACAAAACACAACATCCATATTTTATTCTATCATTCATTCATTATAAATGATTGGTTAATTTATAAATTAAATTTTATGGTTTTCTCCTTCAATTAGGGCATGACTAGAGCCATGAATTTGTTATCATATCTTACTCCCTTACATGTGTCCTTTCTAGGGTCATCATCACTATTTATCACATTATGGCTTATCGATTTGATGTATTATAGTCCAACTCTTCCCATTCATCTTGTGGTCACTCAATCATATCATTTTATTCTCTCTCATATCCTTCATCATATCACTCAACTTTAGCTTTGAAATATATTCACCATTAATCCTATCAAATCAATTTTATCCTAGTCCATAACTTTCTTTGACATGTGTCCTTGTCTAGGATATGTCTAAATATTACGGCCTTTTATCTTATCATCATCATGTTATGGTTGATTCACACTTGAAATGTGTCAAAAAATGTGACATAATCATTTACACTCCTTTTGAATATACCTTTATTAAGGGAACCATCCATTTGTAGCTCATTTCTTATGTCACCTCCATTTTCTTCATCCTCTATCTCATATCCAACATCCTATCCCATTGTTTATTTATCACATCCCTCCCTCTTTAAAAGGGCATTGTGAGTGGATGAAGTTTATAAAGTAATGGTGTTTCAAAGACTTTCAAAGATGGATCAATCACTAGAATATGGATTACATTAAGTTTGAGTAAAATATTATGTGATGGTATCTTAAAATATTTTAATCTTGTTAATTTATGCTAAAAAATTATTTTGGGCTCAATGGAAGACGAGAGAATTTTTAGTGCATTATCATTTTTAAATTCAAAGTTAATAAATAAGATTGACAACAATCTAGAGACTTGCTTGAGGCTCTATAAAACTAGATATAATGTCCTCAAATTTCCATTTTATAGATCTATATCAATTTGGTAGTATAAATGTGTAATAAGAGGATTGAATAATAATTATTCAAACACACTACACTCAGAGATTTCTTTACTACCGGATCCCAGTCCAACAAAATTTGAAGAGAATGTAAATAATGATTATTAATAACAAAATGAATAAAATTGGCAAGTTGAAATTTGAAATTTAGGCATCTAAAATCTGAGGTTGATCAAAGAAGGATAATATATTTTTTGATTCCCAATAATTTTCCATCGATTCATAAAACCATATTAAATTTTGATAATTACTATTAGTTAACTCTAATTTTGATGGAAAAGTGCTAATTCTTGATTAGAATAATGTGTATTTTTGTGTTTTGTTTGATTATGGCATTCCATTATTATTTTATATCAAAATTATTTAAGATATCTATAGTGTAATGAACTATAAGTATATATATTGGACATTAAACTTCACTTCTATTAATAACTTGAATAAATGACTAGAAAATTTGAGAAAATTGTCACATATTTATTCAAGTAGCTTCCATTCATTCATAGGTGATGTGTTAGACCAAAAATAAATATTTCCTTGGCCCTTCAATATTATTTATCCATACCATAGGGCCCAGTACAAAGCGTGTGAGGGAAAATTGAGTTTTGGTTATGCAGAGTGAATGGGAAAAGTTAATTCAAAAAGAATAACTTAAACACATTCAATGGATCAAAAGTATTACTTGATGGAAATGTAAATTATATTCATTACTAGAGAATAGGGAAAATAGGTATAATGTAATATAGTGCATGTTTTATAGAGTATATATGTGGAACATTCTATATATGTTATGACTATATGGAGCATCAAACTTTTGACCAGCTATGTATATTACATATTTATACAAGTAGAATACAAAAATAGTTACAACTTATATTAGTTACCAAGAAGATGGTTGCATTGGTTCTTCTTCAAGGATATATGATGGTTTGTGAAACCATTGGATCATGTGGCTAATGCAAGTCAACATTTGAATGTGTTGTGGAATCCAAGAAGTTAGCAAGACACATGAAATTGTGAGATATGATGTTGGACAGTGAGGCACATAGGTTTATGAGCTACACAATGTGTAAAAGATAGTGAGATAAAATGGAACTTGTATGGTACATGGGATAATTAAGTAAATGGGTTTTTGAGCTATGGCATGGTACTTTAAGCTATATTGAACTAAAAAATTTAAGAGTGTAGAAGTCAACAAGTAAGTGTAAGACTTATGTGGTATATGATGTTATGAGTTGTGAAGTGCATAATTGTCAATGCATATAAGTATATAATATAGCATGGGACTTGTGAATATGAATTTAAACAAACCTTAAGAGAGGATTACATAATATGGGGTGAGATGTGCATGCCAAATGCATTAGATAAAATGAAGAGTAAGCTTAGTTGTGTGAGAACTATATAAGGATCATCTGCCCTTTCATGAAGAGCAATGGTCTCCATTACATCAGTGTAAAATTGTATAAATTTCACTTGAAGTTTTTGTGAAGTGTACCACTTCACCTAATCAACATATTATCTACCCTTGACCACTAAAAAAAGTTAATTCATGCCATGGTAGGTCCATGTGTCTATCCTTCGATGATCTGGTCCTTCTATGTGGGACATAATTGTTTATTTTCCAATTTAGAAAGATGTTGTGTCACTACTAGATCAGAAAATGGTAGAGTGTAAGGCTTGAGAAGCTCTACATTGAAAACTAGGTACATGCCCAAGTACTAAGGTAGATCAATAAGGAAGGCATTCTCACCAGTTACTCACTAAATAGTGTAAGGATCATAGTGCGAAGTCTTTATATTTCAATGTGGACCTTTGAATTATTCCTTATAAATTTGTAACTAGACTTTATTACCTACTTGAAATGAATGAGGTGTTTGATGTGCATCATGACACTCCTTGTACTTATCTTTAGTGTGAGAGAGAATCTACTAAACTTGATGGTGAATAGATTGAATTTGGTGCATAAACTTATCAACTTTGTCTACTTCCCATTCTTATGTACATGACTCATGGATTGATGGTGCATGGTAGGGGATGTTGAGAGTGCCATAGGTTTAAATCCAAGTCATATCTAGAATGGAAGGTGGTTAGTAGAGATATGAAGATCTATATTTTAGGCATGTTCAATGTACAAGAAATTATAATCCTAAGTGCAAGCTTGTGTGTGGTTGTATATTCATAGAATATGAATAAGTGTGTGATTGACTACATTAGTTTGACCATATTTTTGAGGATGAAATTTTTTCTATTGATCCATTTGTATACCCATCAAATCCCATAATGATTTCTAAAAGTGGTTCACAAAGTGTGCATCACAGTTGGATACAAAGGATGTTAGCAACCCAAAATAAACCCAAACATGGTTGAAGAATTCCTATGTAGTGCCAACTACATCAATGTATTTTTTGTATGTAACCATGATATCTATATTAAAAAACCAATCCACTATAACAAACATAGTGTCATGTTATTATCTCATTGTAGGTAATATAGTCATGAAATTCATGCTAATGGATTCCCATGGTTTGAATAGAATTGGTAGAGGTGTGTAAAGTCTTAACTTCATGTTCATGGGATTGGTGTTATAAGAAGGAATGCAAGACTTGATGTGGCACTCCATGTCTATGTGTATGTATGGAAAGTATAAGTGAAATTTAATGTGACTAGAGTCTTTTTCATGTTGAAGTGTCATGAGGTCTTGGCATAGTGTGACTTCTAGATGAGTCATTGGTGAGGTGTGCTAGAGGGAACATATAAATGTTTGATATTCTAGAGAATATATTCATGAAATTATAAATCTTGAACTTGTGTACCTTGCATGAGGATAGTGTAAGTTATTGTGAAGTGCTAGTCATCTAATTATAGAGGAATCTAGTCTAAAAATTTATGGCCATGTGTGTCTAGGACCATGATGAGTACATGAACTATTTATCAGCTAATTCAATCTAAAACCTTATTGTCCTTCCATTCCTTATGCTTGATCATGAGATGAAACTACTATAGGTAAGTCATCCATTTCATGTGGCATGCATTTTCCATCTTGTTCTATGACTATAGGGATTAAAGTGGTTTATGGTCTGAATGAAAAGTTATATCCTTCCCAATAATATAGTATCATTAGTACTTAATTATTTATGCAATAACATACAGTTCCTTCACATAGGTGGAGTACCTTTTCAATAAAATGTTATATTCATTAATGGTAATTTCTAAGGTTTACATAATATCAAGAATTATAATTATAGGTTATACATAAAGGAATTATTTGAGATAATCAAAATCATATTGTTATGCATGAGTCATATCATACTTGTATTTGGCATATTTGAGCTAGTTGAAATCCTAAGAGATATGTAAGAAATTAAAGATGAACCTACAATAGAAGTTAATAAGTCCAAGAAAATTCCTTAATTATATGATATTGGATGGAGTAGGATAATCTTGGATCACTTTGATCTTCTCTAGATCTACTATAATGTCAATGTGATCAATGATGTAACCTAGTTATTAGATCTATGTTATGCTAATTATACACTTCATTAATTTGTCTTGTAACTTATGTTGGTGTAAAATGTATAAGACACATGAGATGTTCTCCATATTCTCCTCCAAAGTCTTTCTAAAGATTATAATGCCATCCAAGTAAACTATGATGAAGGATTTTAAGAATGTCCTAAGTAGATCATCCATCAAGTGCATGAAAGTGGCTAGTGCATTGGTGAGGCTAAAAGGCATGAACAACCATTCATAAAATCTTTCTTGAGTCTGGAATGTTATCTTCTAAATGTATTTAGGATATAATGGAACCTAATGGTAACCTAACTTCAATTCAATATTGGTGATGCATTTTTCACCTTATAACTAGTCCTTAAGGTCTTAAATATGTAGTAGTGGATATTGATTCTTCACCATGATTTTGTTGAATGTGTGATAGTATAAGAAGATTCAATAGGACCCATAATTCTTAGGTATGAGGAATATTAGACTCCTATAAGCTGAATAGGTAGGCATGATCTTACTATGATTAAGAAGCTCTTGAATCTAGCACCAAACTTCATCATTCTCTTAAACTAATCTACAATAGGGGATATTCAAAATAGGGGATCCCAAAAACAAATTGATGCAATTATTTAATACATAGTGTGTTGACAAACCTTTAGGTTATTCAAAGACATCACTACTCTACTTTCATAACTTATCAAGTTGTTATTGTTGTGATGATGTCTGACTTTCATTTTTTACTAGGGTGTACTTTAGTTTTAACTGTGTAGGTGTATCAAGGTATACCAATAGTAACATAAAATTATATGCTAAAAGATGAGTTTATGACATTGATTATCAGAGAATAAGGTGAATTTAGTCACATGAATTGAATAAAAATTATTTTAGAAGCTATCTTGTGTGTGAATATTCTAATTCTATAGTTTGGCTTGATATGTAGATTCATGATCATAAAAGTATGGTCTCCCCAGTAAGATGTCATAGAAATCCAAAGGTGTGGTGTGTAATATATTTAACTTAATGGATCCACCCTAATGATTATGGATTTGGATGTGCAATAGTGGCAATACCAAGGCACTAAACTATGGATTTATTGATGATGTTCTTCTAGCTACCACTATTGATGATGATATGGATAGGTTGACCCTTCACCTAAAACTTGGTATGGAAGAGACATTTGTGCTCTTTATAAATTTTGATCATAGTAGTATTGGTACTCATACAAGAGGCATAGGGATCAATGTCATCCATCAATGTGTGTCTTGATGTAGATTATGCAAGTAGGGATTGTTGCACATGGTATTTAGAATCATCATGAATGATGGTGATGGCACCACTTATCACTAGACTTATTCTTTCTTTTATCTAAATCAGAAGGTGTTGGGTAATTCAAGGGTTGATTAGTATTTTGGTGATACTCTCCTTTAGCATAAGTGTTTTTTTTCTTCTAAGCAAAAGGCTATGATATGGAGTTGTGTGAAGGCTAGGTCTTTTGTGTTGTGTTGGATGAAGAGGTGACATGTTGCTTCATATTTTCCTTCAATTTAATCTTGGTAGCATTATGATATGATTTATCCAAAGTCTTAGAAGTCAAGAAATCGATCTTCATGTAGATACAATGTGAGAGTCTACTAATGTACTTCATAACCTTATGTTTTTCATTTAAGTTATCATGTAGGTGAAAAGATTAGTCATGGAAAATGTTGGTGTAGCCTTTCAAAAACTAATATTTACCTTGGAAAAATTATTATAAATTGATGTATTTATCTTTAAAGTGGAATAGAGGGTAGTATTCATACTTTCATGCATCAACAAAAGTATTCTAGGATTCAATTGAAATGCACTCTTGTGCACTCTATGCACTTAAGCTCTGCCACCAATGAAAAATTGATATGTATATCTTTTGTATTATGAAGGTGATCTTCTCCACATTAGTGAAATAATTAACTAAGAATTATACCTTGAGTTGTTAAATATAGACATCTAATTCTTTAAAATGGATATTACCTTCAAAAAAGGGGATGTCTAAATTGACTTGGAATTTTAAGGGGGTTTACTGATGAAACCATTCTTGAGTGAACTATAGAGGTGTGGCAGAAGGTGTCAGATTAAGTTGTATCATAAAATCATGAAATTTGCCAAAAATTTCAATGCGATGTGCTTATGGTGCATTAGAAATGAGATTTCACACCTCGAGGCTACTTTGGATTTATTTTAGGTATAATCCATTTTACATTTTCTATGACATTATTCCAAATATTCTAAAATAAAACTAATTTACAAACCTTCCTTCTTGAGTTGTGTTCACATGTTTATAGGCATATAAAGGAATAAATATTTTAAGCTTTAACACCAATGATTTTCACCATATGGATTAGGACCAAGCATATGAGGGACAACTAAGTTTTGGTTATGTAAAGTGAATTGGCAAAGTTAATTCAAAAATAAATAACTTAAACTCATTCAATGGAGTGGAACTCTTACTTGCAGGAAATACAACTTCTATTCATTAGTAGAGACTAGGGGAAATTGGTATAATGTGCTTTAGTGCATGTTCTATAGAGTAGATACGTTGAGCATGTTATCTATGTTATGAATGTGTGAATCATCAACATTTAGATTAGATGTGTATATTACATATTTATACAAGTAGAATATAAGATCAGTTACAACCATTGTTAGTTACCAAGAAGATGGTTGTGTTAGTTCATCTTCTAGGTTTGATGATAGTTTGTGAACCCCTTAGATCATGTGGTTGATGCAATTTAATGCATGGATTCATTATAAAATCCAATAAGTCAATGAGGCATATGGAACTCTAATTTGTGGTGTAGGACTATGAGGCACATTGGTCTATGAGCTATAGAGTGTGTAGAAGTCAGTGAGCTATCATGGAATTTGAGTGATGCATGGGCCAATGAAATGCATGGGTCTATGAGTTATGGCATGGAACTATGAGGTGCACTGAACTACAGGTGTGAATAACACAAAATTTTATAGATAAAAATAGGAATTACATGGCATGTGACACTACAAGCTATGAAGTGCATAAAAGTTTGTGATGTGGCATGAGACTTGTGCATATGACTTTGAGCAAACCTCTAGCAAGAAGTGTGTAATATTGGGTGAGAGGTATGCACCTAGTACATTAAATCAAATGAGGAATAAACTTGGCTATGAAAAAACATGCATTGATAAATGTCGATGATAATTCACTAAACAAGTAGGCAATATCTTAACCTCAATCCCCATATATTTAACTCCATATGTATCACATGAAATTCTAGAAATAAAATATGCATTAGGTTTGATAATTTTGGATGTGAAGTCATTTATGTCATTAACCTCTTTTAACACCACCTAGTTTTTGATCATTAAAGATGTAATAATTTCAACTTAAAATTTTATAAATTTATTTATTACTAAGTTGTTTAGTCATTAAGACCATATAGAAGGAAGAGAGTTTTTATTTTAACTAGTTTTATAAACATGTTAAGGACCATTTGTGACTTACGACACAATAAGCTTAAGGTAATAATTATATTTTGGTTGTCATGGTTTGTTAATTGAAATAAAAATATATTTGAAAGACCATTATTGATTATGGATATGGTTAAGACATTTTGATAGACATTATTATATAGTTTATAATTTTAAAACTATGAAAATGTTTTGAATATTTTTTTTAGTTATGTCATCCTCACTTTTCATAGTTGTCTTGGCTTATGGCCCCATAGTCAGTTTATAATCTATAATATGATTTTTTGTCATTATTTTTGATATACTTACTTTATTATATTATCTTTTTAGTCTTTTGAGAGACTTACATAGGTTTTTACTCAATTTATAATAAGTACTACAGATGGTATTATCGTATGAATTGCACAAAAAGATTCCCAGAGAACCATATTTTAGGGACATAAAAGGATAACAAATAAAACATTATTGATTTTGACATCTCCCTTTGGCTCATATAGAATCTTGATTGTGTTGCATACATTTATTCACTAATTTTTTCAAGGCTAAAACATTATCCACTATTTGAAAGAATTGTTAACTTGCTTTGGTAGCCTTCACAATTGTTATATACAACCCTAATAAATAAGATACATATGAATAGATTGTGAGGCTCACATTTTAAAAATGAAGCCAACCAAATAAAATATAGAGAGGTTTTCATAAAATATTTTGTTGTTAAATGTTTAAGGTAATAATTATATTTTGGTTGGCATGGTTTGTTAATTGAAAGGCCATTATTGATTATGGATATGGTTAATATATTTTGGCAGACCTTATTATATAGTTTATAATTTTAAAACATGAAAATGTTTTGAGTATTTTTTCATTTATGTCATCTTTTATTTTCATACTTGTCTTTCCCTATGGCCCCATAGTCAGTTTATACTCTATACTCTGATTTTTTTTCACAATTTTTTCTATACTCAGTTTATTATATTATATAGTTGATCTTTTGAGAGACTTAAAGAGGTCTATCTATACTCAATTTATATTAATTCATATGGTCAACAAATTTAGTCCTTAAAAATAAATAAAAATTTAATCATTAAAAAGAAGGAACCATAAATAAGATCTTAACTTTAGACTTCTCATCCTCTAACCTCTTTCTCCATTGGTTTTTTAATTAACATAAATTACCTCTTATACAATAAATCTACACAAGTAATTTAAATTGCTTAAAACCCTATAACCATGAAACCCTAAAACCTAAATTCATATAACTTCATTTCTTTTATAGTTTTATTCCTTTATGGTCATGGGAATTGTGAAGTGATTGATATTTACTAGAGGATGCCAAGGAGTATAAGAAGCTAATGAAGTAAAATACAAGTAAGAAATACAACAAATACATATTTGTCATATTTTCACACTTTTAATGAATTATTCCTATAATTAAGGGATTCAAACTACTACCTTGTTATTTTTCATAAGATCTTTGCTCATAGTGTAAAAACCATTTGTTTATCTCATATTAAAACCATTAATATTAGACATAATTTGGTTGTCACATGGGATTTTTTATTTATTCAAGAAATCAACATGATATTTGCATTTGTTTTGGATTGTTTGTTTAATAACGACATCAAAAATACCTCAAAAATCTTGTGAATGTGTGTCTAGGCATTGATATAGCAATGACTTTTTTTAGAGTCACACACACCTGTTTAGGGTTAAGTTTTGGGATGGGTATATATTAGTTCTTATTTATGTTGTCTCTCATGTCCTCCTTGCTTAGATTTATTCATTTGGTAAAGTGTTTTAAATGTTTTAATTTCCCCTAATTTCACAAGGAAAAGCAAAATAGTTGTTCTAAAAAACATACGGTATCCACTGATCATAATTTTTATTTTACCTTAAGCATATTTTACATGTGAATGTGTTTAAGGAAAGGGGTTTAACTATGGATTTTTTGAGGACCTATTACCTATTGTGCTATTTAGTTGGTTGGTCAATGAGGTGGTCATTATGTTGTATGATTTTGAATCTGATGAGGCCAAGGACTTGATATCTAATATACATGCTAATATGCAATTATTATGATCTTTTAAACATTTATAAGCCCAAGTCTAAGCTATGGATAGTATATCCAGTAGATAGCCTATCCAATAAGGAATATATACTATTTTCCACCATGTGATCATGAATCTTAGTATCCTTAAAAATGGTATAAGCCTAATAGTTTCATATCTACATGACTGTCGAGAGGGATTAGATCATTAGATTGTAACAACCCATTAATTCCCCAAATAATACCACACTCTTAACTTTTCCTAATTTTTTGGCCTATTTTTTTATTTATTTAAAGTGTAAATAAATTTACATTGTATTAATAAAATTAATTCTTGATAAGGAAATGAATTTCGCTTGAATTTTTTTATACCAAGTCAACTTATACCTATGTGGACATTTTTCCAAAGATTAGCCAATGGAATTATCCTGAACTCTAGAATTTTCCTAGATTTTATAGTAAGTTTTATAGGTCCATTCTTAAAATCATCCATGGTCTAACCTAGTTTTGTGTGTTTCTACTTTTTGCATGAGTAAGGAAATTCAAACTTTTTGTAGTGATTAATATCACATTTTATTTGAAAAGAGTTGGTTGCCTATTTAATTACATTCATAAATTATAAAATGTTTGTTACTTGACTTTAATATTTATTTTTCACTATCTTTATTTATCTATAAACTATATGTTGACTATTCTAAAAATACTTATCTACTATTGTGAAGGGCTACATGATACTCTATCTACAATCATAGTTTATCATTTATAGACACTATGGCATGAGGGGCATTCCCTAATAATCATAACCATATTACTATTATAAACAAGGAATTTAATTTTCTTGTACTTCATAGTATTTATGAAACACCTAAGATTCCCCTTTTTATTAAACCTTAGGTAGCCAATCATATGTTTGATTCTATAGTGCACAAATTAAGGGTTACCACCATGAAGTTACTCTTAACTTAATCTTGAAACCAAATTTAGTGGTTTATGGGAATGATACTTCCTCCATATTTAATGCTCTAAAATATTGGGTCGATACTATCCAAAAGACAAGAAAGTATCTTTGAGAGACTACAAATTAGTCACATGTTTTTAACACATTTTATTAATCTTATTTTTTAGATAATTAGTTAGAAATAATAGTTATAAACTTTCATTTATGCTTGTTTCTTTTTATTCTCTTTTGTATTTCAAACCATATTAGCTAACATTGATATAATTATGTTCTATGTGTTTCAAATAGATCGATGGATGTCGACCTAGTTGATTTTATGTGAATAAACTCAATTGACCAGTCTCAACTCAATCTTCTATATTCTATCATGTTTACCTCTATTTTATAAGCTACATCATATAGTTTACTATATAATTATTTTTCCATATCCAACTAAGTTGACCATACTTGACCTAGCTATATAATATCTTTACCTACTTGTCTAATTATATCAACCCATGTCAAATTAGTAGATCCAAAAATTACTTTCTTTACCTACCTATCTAACTATATTAATTTAGGTCAACCTAGTAGACCCCCATATTGCTATGTTAACCTTTGTATCTAACTATATTAACCATGATTGACCCATTAGGATTTCACATTAATATCCTTACCTTCATGTGTAAATAGATCGATCATATTTAACCTAGTACTATTATAGACTACTATCCTTGCCTTCTTATATAATCAGATCAACCCTGGTCAACCTAGTATAATTCTAGACTATTATTTTTGCCTTGTGTGTATATAATTTAAATCTAGTTAACCTAACACATTTATAATTTCATGTATTCTAAATTAAATAAACCCTGATCAACCTAGTTCCATAAGTGGCCAACATAATTTCTTTTTTCTTACCCTGATTACTCATAGTCATACCTTCACCTTTCACCATGTAGTACATTTTTGATGAAATTGAATAATAAAATCATAATGATATGATGAATTTCAATAAATCATAAATTTACCAAGTCTCCCCTATCCTATATATGGTACACAATTCCAATCTTAGTAATGCACATACCACTACTAAGACCACCAACTATGGGACTCCTCCATATTTTACCATTGATCCTCTTAATTACCTATTAATAATGCCTATTGTATAAGATGAAAGTGATCTTGAATACACTATCAAAATGATCATTTTCATCAATGACAACCCTCAAAATTAGGGTAAATATCCTATAATAATCTATAATCTCATGATGGGACCTCAAATTGGGTTCTTTCCTTCAACCACACATAGCCTTTCTAAAAGACTTGGGGCAAGTCACCCTATGACTTCTTCCAAGTCTTTTTATTCTTATATGCCTCATTTTTATTCCACCCCTTATATTATGAAAACATGCCCCATTTTCAAAATTTAAAATTAGGACCCACTTTGAGCTCAAATCCCATGTTCATGTCTTGTTGTGAAATGAATAAGTCCAAGTCTAAGCTAGAAGTCATTATCTTAAGCTATAGTTTTTAAATTCAGAATGAAGTCTTGATCTAATTTTAAATTGATCAAACTGATTGAGTGTCTCCATAATTTCTTTATTAATTTGATTGATATTCAAGTCTAAAATTCTAAATGGAAATATTTATTAAATTTATTCTATTTGGGTTTTAGTTATATGACATTCATCAAATTTGAGTTTTCATTTGATTTATGTACTAACTTAGCTAATTAGAGTTACCTAGTTATGTGATATTTGTAGGATTATTCAGAATCCATAGGGAAACTTCACTATACCCCACTCTATCCAACTCATAAATATCCTCTACAATATGCATGACCTTTTTTTATACTTATTCATTTTTATAAAGTTTCTTAGTTAGGCCCTCATGACACACGTCTCTCGTACACTTATAAAAACTATCAAATTTAAGAGTGCTAATATAGTTTGAATCCAAATGGATAGGCCCCAATAATTTACATTATAATGACTAAGTCCTAATCCTCGATATCATTATACATGTCATCATCCAACTTCCTTGTAAAGGATGTATGAAGTGACTAAGTCTTTTTCTTTTGGTGAGTATCTAGGTTCATAGGATTTAGATGCATGTCTTTTTCTCACTCTTATATGGATTATTTGTAAGGTTCTAAGTCATTTTCAATATATTAATAAGAATTTTGATGCATGCCTTAATCTTTATCACTCACTCCTATCATCTCAAATAGTTAAGTCAAATATCCACTAAGCATTTAGATCATCAAGATCTTTCCACAGCTTTGTGAAAAAAATTTAAGTCATTTTAACCTCAGTGACCAATATTGTGCCATGTTTATTCATCTTGGTCACTTTTTGAATTCAAAAATAATAACTAATTCAAAAATGATATAGATAAGCATGGACCGCATATGTTGCAACGTCTTGCTCATTTGGAGATTACAAGAAGATGCACAATTTACAAGGTTCCTATAACATCCAAATAAGTATGGTGTATCAACATATCATGATATAATTTATCCATGAATGTTAGAGGGAAACATGACTTCCAAGGATAGATGTCACCTTGATAATCAAGAACCATCCATGTGATAACATCTTACTCATATGTGGCTAGTAAGAGGAGGCACATGTCCTAAACATCTGGGTAAGTGAGATCATATAACATGGCATGATATTGCTTAAATGCATCCTAAGAAATAAAACATAATTCATAAATTAATTTTGGAAGTGAACAATTGAGGGCCATCCATGTGGAAATATCCTACTCATCTAGAATCTATAGATAGAGACACATAATCTGAGGCTAGGAGAACATCTAGATTAGTGATTTAACACCATATGGCATGATCTCACTCATTCATGGATTTTTAGATAGGTGTAAATCTTCAAATATTGAAGTCCCTATAGACAATAATGGGTAATCCATGTGATAACATCCCTATTATCTTAACCCTACAATAAAAATCATATAGTCAAAGACAAATGACCCTATAGAAAAGTGTGGATCATCCACATGGCACCATATCATTAAATCTTTGTATATAGCATAAAAATAGACAATATAGATCCTATGAACCTCTAGATAGGATCTAACCATGTGTTTATATTTCACTTAACTATGGCCAAAGTATTAAGGTATATGATACAAATATTATTGACTAAATAAAAGAGCAAGATCATGCCATGTGTTGGCATCTCACTCACAAGTTACTAAAAGGGGGCACAAGGTACAATATGCAGAGGTCAATCCTAATGGGTAAATAAGATAAATCAAGTATCACACTATAATTAAATTTATTTATAAAACTAAAAACAAGGTTTATTTGCATGAAAAATAGATGTGGAAGAGTAGACGACTTAATGAGTGACTTTGTAACCAAAAACAATGACATTATACCACATGTATGCTTCCCAATAAATTAGATCAGATACACACAAATGAGCCTCAAAATCATTATAAAAATACATTTTTCAATTTAAAGATGACCTATCATCCAAACTAGTTTCAGTCCAAAGATTAAAGGCAATGTACACATAGGTCTTGATCAAGTGATAAATTGATAAGTGTCATAATATTAAGAAGATAAACTTGGAAACTTATTTTAAATTTAGTGAATAATTTAAATATTCTAAAGTGGGTCCCAATATCATAATATCAATCCATTTTTCATTTTAAAAAATGACTAAATAGTCAAGGGAATTGGCGAAGCACCATGTGGCCAATCCCTCAACTATTCATAGTGCCATAGAGATAAATTGGGTTTGTGCTCCTCAAACTCCCTAGACCTAATATCCAAAGTGAAAATTATCTTCCAATGCTCATTTATTTACTTATACATGTTTGACCTCATCGACTAATCATTACAATCTCAATAAATCTTTCCAAAACCATTAGGAAGTGGTCCACATTAGACCTCTAAGATTCTATCTTATTTATTGTGGGATGGGGAATCTTTTGACGTAAACATGTTTTAGCATTTCAAGCCATTATGTCCAAGAGTGAGATATCATGCCTCTTGGAGGCTTGACCCTCTCTCACTCTCTACTATATATATATATATATATATATATATATATATATATATATATATATATATATAGTATGTTAGAATGGTTGACTCTATTTGTAAATAAATGATATAATATTAATGCTAAATTGATTTTTCTATCTAAATGCATATAATTTTCTTGAATTTATTCCACTTTATTTTTGATATAATGGATTAACATTGATACCATAGGACTATAATTTTTTTCTTTTCTACATGGTTTATGCATTAACTAGGATGTGCTTCCTACTATTTTTGCTAGGTTATTTGATTATTTTAATTTTATATGAAGTATTTAAGGGTGTGAATGCAATTAACTGAAAAACCAATTTCAATTTATTCATCAAAATAATTATATAATTAATCATTCACCATTTCTACTCATACTCTTTTTATGTGTGATTAAACCCTGAACCATCATGAAACTTAATGTATAGTGGTACAATTATATCTAAGCATGTTTTGGTTCTAGAAGAATTTATGTTTGACATTTGTTTAGAAGGATTTATTTTATTCCATACCCTATCTATATTTTATTTTTATTTGTGAACAAGTGATATTTCCAATCCTTTAGAAACTTTGAAGTGAAGAAAAGTAGATATTTGAATTTCAATATGTTGCACTTAATTTAGCTAAAAGTGAAGAAGTGTTGTGCAACTAGAAAATTTGGTATTGGACCTATGGTGTTAGATATTCATATATTTAATATATATTACAATTATGTTATTCAATGAATATGAATACCAAAAGATCATGCCATGGATTGTCTAATCCAATAGGTGCATCTAAGATAGAGATCTTGGGCTAAAGAACATATAAAGATAGAAGGAGGGATACACAAAATATCTTGAAATATTACTTGCATTAGTTTTTTGGACTCCTTTATGATTTTCCCAACCCATTATAAGATTAAACATAAAAAAATTGGTTATAGAATCAAGACCACTATGTGGAATATTCCTTCGCATCCTTTATGCTTTACCAACCTATTGCATGCCTAAATAAATAAAAACTAGCACTAGAAGGAGGAATCCCCTTCTCATTGGCTAATAAGGCATTAAGATACTAGAATATCCAAGAGAAATCTAGATCCTACTATTTATATCACTAGATCTTGAGCAAGTCTTGGGAGATTAATAATGTCCCTATTAAAATTATATAAGAGAACCAAAATTGATAGAGGGAGATCAAGACCTTTGGATACACCTAGTAGCTCACTCTATCATTTTATTACTAATAAACCTCTACATATGGTTACATCTATGGCATGGTTGGTTAGGTCTACCATTAACATTCATATAGTTATCTATGATCTACCCAAGAACCTAGAAAGGTATCTCCCATTATTCACACTAGGTTTGGAATATATTTTTGAGGAACATGTGACCTCATACAAGACTTCTCTAAGGATACTAAATGTATAATATGAGGATGTTTCCTTCAAAATTTTCTTCTTTAATTTGATCTACATGGCATATTATTAGTTCTTAAAATTTCCCAAAGTTTATATCATAAGTTAGGATTGATTCAGTAAAGTGTTCATCACCATGTTTGGTCAAGTCATTGATCCAAGTGTGTCATACCAATAATTCACCTAGACTAAAAGGGAAACCAATAATCCCATAAGGGATTTTAATTATAAGTTTAAAAATATGTATATAAATCACTAAATTGTATAGACCAGATGCCTATATATCCCTTGAAATGTATAAGAACACACTATATCCTTGTACTACTATGTTCATGTGTAGAGACCCATTAATGGTATATTTACCACTATCTTATGATAAGGCCATCAAAGTATATAGATAAGATAACTAAATCCTCACGTTCTATTAGTACTACCCATCATAAATATTCTACCAAGTATGCCTTCATTGAATCCCCTCTTTACCACTAGACATAATGTATCCATGTCATAACATGTGCTAATGACAAACTAGCTTCCTTTGAGGCACATTTCACTAATCATCCCTTAGGATTCCTTATCTAAATAAATAATGAAGTAAAACCTAAGGCTCATAATAAAACACTAGTTATTAATATGAAAAATTTATAAATCCTACCCCAATAATCTACCAATACTAAGTTAGATTCTATACAATACATGATATAAAATCTCAATAATGAATTCTTGGGTCTCTAAAGATAACTTAGAAATAATGGTGGTGAGAGTTTAAATAGGAATTTAACCTAATATAGATAAAATCATCCACATAACTAACCTAACATTGAATTAGATCATTCACTTAATAAAATACTTGAGATTAACATATATGAGTTGACTTTATGAAAATAGTGTTGTGTGCATAATATAACTCAACATGGTGAGCTTGATCACATTGAATTCTGTAGTGCATTTAATATCTTCTAAAGAAAAATGATGGAATATGAGATAATCCCAAATCAACCCAAGGATACAAATCAAGCTAAAACCTCTAATGCTCCAAGGTCCCACAACATTGGCATGGTGTTAGAGGCATTAGATTTCCTTATCCAGGAGGACAATAAGCCATAAGATGAAGCCTATTAAGTGTAAGCTTTCTAGTTATTTCAAGAGAGTAACTATGATCTTAGGAACTAGACACAATAAAAACCCCTTACCATGTCAACTCATCCTAATAATTGTGCCACTACTTAAATCCAAAATTATGGAATGATCCTCTACCCTTAATGGAAAATAGTCCTAAGCCACTTAAAGATATCTAGCCTATGAAAATTAAGACTAGGTACAATAGAGTAGAGGGGATGAATAAGAGAAAGGTAAACATATCTTATATTTCCAAAATCACTAATTAAAGAGATATCATCTTAAATTCCTTCATAAAAAAACTAATTTATCCCAATCCCAAGCTTTCACACACTAATGTGATTATACACAATAAAAGGTTGAGGTACCACCTTTCCTCCTTACTATTAGTGTTAGTATACATGTTGTCATTGATGTAAAAGGTAAAAACAAAGTGGTGATGTAATTGATGAGAAGTGAATAAGTGTTGTGACTATTTGATGTCAAGTATGATGTCCTATTGAAAGGATGATGTCAGATGTACTAGTTTGGCATGAAATTCACATGAGGTCATGGAGTGTTGGTGTCTTACTTGTGAGAGTGAATCATAAGACAACTAGATGAGTTTTCCTTGTAAGATAATGAGAAGAGGCATGATTGTGTGATAAATAGATCATTTTGATGGTTTGTGAGTATATGAGAGTAATACAAGTCTTGGAGAGAATGGAGGATGCTATGAAGAGTATTTAGATGTACTGAGGAGGTTATGAAACCTCAAGGTATCCCTTGGAGATACAAAAGTACATTAGAGTGGCCTAATGACTCTAGAGTGTCATTGAATGTCAAAGAGGTAAAGATAGGTCAACATGTTTTAGCATTTATTGTAGGTCTTCAGAAGTTAACTCTAGTTGAACAAGTACATGGATATGATGATACTAGTGTCATGAATGATCCCTCAAATTTTCATATCTTGACTAGTTTTCTAGCTCAAGTTATAAGGCTTATAAGTTGGTTAATTGGTTGTTGATGGTATAGAGGATGTCAAGTTTAACGTTATAGAAATAGCCGTTGAAATTTGAATAGTGAAAATTGGAATTCAAATTGGATGATGAATAAATTTAAAATAAACGTTGGTAGAAGGAGATATAGTGATCCAATGAAGATTAAGTAAAAAATCAAATTTGTCGTAGACTCTAAGAGGAAGGTGTTCCAAGTGGTGGCTTGAGCCAGGTGCCCATACAAGTGTATTTATTGCAAGTCAAATTCAAAGTGGCAGGTTTATATTGAGAGATAAGGAGTTGTTTGTATTATATAAGTTCTTTCATTGATCTAAACCAGTTAAATGATGAGTTATCTATTAGAGGTTATTCATATCTCCATGTAGATCATTACCATTATTTGTATTTGATCTGATAGTGTGATTTTATTTGAGAAAATCTCCTTTAAAGATGATTATTTAATAAAGGTATTAGCAATGGTAGAATAAGTGTATTTGTAGAGTTGAGTATGATTTTTCATCATCAATTTGAAGTTTTATGAGTGTTTGAGAATGTGATTATGTTCTCATTACACATGTAGGTGTGTTCCTTATCATAAGTTCAAGTGTTTAAATAGTATAATAGTTCTTTGAGCTGACTGGCATAGAGCAAGGGTTCCTTGTAGCCTTTTGAGAACAAGCATTAGGGTGTACTCCTTGAAGAAAATTACTATTTTATGACCTATATAGGTCAAGTGGACATAAGGAAGATGGTATTTAATATATTATTTTGGTTATCATGTTTGTAATGTATGTATGTGATCATAATGAAGTATAAGAAACATGATCAAATTAGTGATATGTGTGAGTTGAAGATTGGTATTTTAAGACCAAACCTTTAAAGGAAAAGTGTTGTTTTTTAAAGACCCAAATTAGTATGATGATCTGATAATGGAATGATAAGTTATGTATGATGTTAAAATGATCATCAATGTTCTCTAGGTGAGTGTTTTCTATAACATGATATGTTACATGTGAACTTGAATAAAGGTCTATAGATTGATCTCCAAGGTAGTGTCATGAAGTGTAATGGGTCCATGGGGTCAAAGTGACCTCTTAAGGTATTAAAATGAATTATTGTCATATTTATCTTGTCATGAGTGATTTCAAATTATTTTAAAGATGAAGGTATGAGTTCTCATAAATAGGGTATAGACAGAGTGTGAAGAAGTTGATCCATTAAGTGATCTTTGAAGTGTTCCATAAAGAGTTGAGTGATGTATTATCTTGAAGATGACCTTTAGGTCATGAAAGGTAAAGTGTATAGGTTTTTTATATTTATTTTTATATCATGAATATGATAAAATGTTAATCATAGGTTTGTTATAATTGTTATCACAGTCCTATATGACTATGTGTTATTGAGAAGGAGCTTTATAAGAACTAGAGCCATGATGGCTTTTAGAATTCAAAGGGGAGTTTTTGGTTGTTATTAGGATAATATATGATGTATTCATATTTTTTTTGAATAATCAAGTTGGCTTAAGGGATCCCTATTGTGTGAGGAGGTGTAGTCTTACAAGAATTAGGTCTCTATGAGACCTAATGATGGTATGAGGCCTAATGGTACTCTTAAGATGAAAGTGAGTGGTTTGAGATTGATTAAGCATGGAGGAGGAATATGATGTATATATTATAATTTTTTGACATGTTTTTTTACCTTGGTGATGTAATTATGGGTTGTTAAGTTTCATTATTGGTTCGTTGAGGAAGAAGCCTAATTGTAGTAGGTCTTCACTAGGCTTAAAGGGAAATGGAGTTGTAAGAGGTGTATGATTGACATATTATTGATATTATTTTTATGTATCCCTATATTTAATGTGTGTTAAGGGATAATGGAGGTTTTATCATAATTTTCTTAACCTTTTGGTTGACCAAGAAGAGTAAGTTTAATATTATGCAAATGATTTGTATAAAAGTAAGGCTTACATGCCTAATTATCTAGATATGAGTGTGGAGAATAAGAGAAAATATATTGAATATAATATTGAATTAAAGGTTATGGTAGAGGAAATAATGGATATGAATTAATTCCTTAGGTTCATGCATTAACTATCTAAGATGTCCATATGAAACAGAGCAAACCGTGACCTAGTTTGCAAGTGAGAGAAAGCAAAAAGAGATTCTTGAGAGTTGCATGAAGAATGAAGTAGATAAGAGTACCATGACATGTTAGTGATATTTTCATAATTTTTTTATAGGTATGAAGACCTAGTTGTCTATGTTTGAAGGCCTGATATGAAAAGAATAAGAAAGGCAGACCTAATTGATTGAAAAGATAGCTTTGCATGTTGAGGCTAATTTGAGAGAGTTAGAGATCAAAATGGCCATCCTTAATTGTGAGAGTACAACAAAATAAATGTGTATTTTTTTATAGTGTTTAATTAGTGGGTTCTTGATCAAAAAGGGGTTAGATCCTCATAGCAAGTTGAAGCTTTGCTAAAGTCTAGTGGGTGATAGATGAATTAGGGGTTTATGCTCCTTATTAAGTTGGTGCCTAACTAAATATTGTTTCATAATTATAGGATATTAGTATAAGGGATGTGACATTGGGTTTTTATGTGCCTAAATAATTTTTCCCACATATATGTTTTGTTGTCATGTGTTCTTATGTTTATGCTTTCTATGTATGCTCTCTTTGTGTTGTTACTTATATTATTGATATTCATATGCATGCGATGGATAAATGATTGAGTTTGATTAAAGAAAATGAATTGTTTTAAGGCCACTAATTCACCCACCTCTTAATGGATATGCTTCCAAAAATTGGTATCACAATGAGGTCCTTCACTAAGGCTAAATAGGTAGGAGATGATCTTTGAAGCACAAGATGCCTTTTGGTGAAGAAAAAGAAGTGTTTTATGATAATGAAGAAGAATAAGTTGATGTGAATCTAGAAGTTGAGATCATGAGTTCCCTTGGTGATTTTAAGGAGAAAATGAAGAGGAGTAACAAGATGAGGTATGTGATTAAAGGTCTTGAAGAAAAATATAGGGTACTTGAGGAGAGTTTGTGTGGCAAGACCAAGAGAGATGAAAAGAAGAATCAAGAGTTGATATCCATGGTAAAGTATCTTGAAGAACATGCATGTATATTGAAGAGTGACATGGATAGTAAAGCCAAAGAGGATGAATAATAGATAAGAAATCTCAAATATTAGTTAGGAGTAGCTAATGCAAGTTTGAAAGCAAGAGAAGATGAGTGCAATCAGCTAAAGGATGAGATAGAGTCTTTAAAGAAAGAGCATGAGAAAGTTTTAGACAAGATGAGAAAGGATAAGAGAAACCATGAGGAGTCAAACCAAGTCAATAAGTAATATAACATGAAGATCAAGGTGAGAAGACTATCAAGACAACCCAATGTAATGAAGTTTACCAATTCATCTCATAGGCAATGTTATGCTTGCAATTAGTTTGGTCACATAACAAGAGAGTGCAAAAAGAAAGGAATGTTGTCAAAGGGAGTTCATATTCATCATCAAGTAAAAGGTATGAATTATTTTGTTTGTATTAATTGTCATCAATTTGTTAATATTTATAGGTATTTTAGTAACAAGTGATCAAGTCATAAGAAGGTATATGGAGCTCCTAGAATGCAAGAAAGAGGTCAATCATGGATTTGGAGACCTAAAGTAGTTAGGAGTGATCAGGTTAAGCCTTAATATAGTTTGATTTTTGTGATAGATATGAAGAAAAGGTGAGAGTGTGTATTATCAAGGTTTATTAATAATGGAATCAAAGTGTTTGAAGAAGTTTATCTTTCAACACATATAGAAGAGAAGAAGGATGAGCCAATCAAGCCTATGAAGAGGCTTTAAGAATACAATAAATCTAGTTAAATTATGAATATTTGGGAATATCATAAATTTTTTTATGTTATAAGTACCTTGGTAGGTGAGGTGTATTTATTAGGCTTCATAGAGGCATTACTCAATCAAAAGAAGCATCATGAAGTGGTGTTACAAGGTTGTTAGGTGAGTTGCTTGTCAATTGGTCAAGGTATGTTCTTAGTCTTATATGCATATAGTTGAGTTTGGTTTCTTTGAATTGTTAATAAGCTTTTAAAATATGTATTTCACCTATTTAGAGGTGTGAGAAGTGATTTAGAGGCCTAAAGTTGTTTATGGAAGAAAATTTTGCTTTCAGTGTGCTTACTTGTTCTAAGGGCTCTAAAGATAGAATTCATTCATTTGGTATATATTGATTTGTTCAATGATTTGGGTCATTAAAATTGGTATAAAATTGTGAAATGAGGATATCTAAGTGTTTCATAAAGGTTCTTGAGGCAAACATTCCATATAGGTATGAAGGTAGTGAAGGAAGGCATGATTTTAGTTAGGAGAAAAATAGTGAGTAAAGTCAAGTTAAAGTGAGGATGCTATAAGGTATAAGAATTTATTGATGATAAGGGGAAATTTTTGGCTTCTTGATTTGAAGGTGCAATGGAAAGTATTGAGTGCCTAGGAGAAGTATCAAGTGAATTAAAAGGAAAAAACATGTGTTTGATCATTATGAATGCCTATATCAATTTGGTAGATGAGTTGATTGATCAAATTTCATATCAATCTTGTCAAGGACAATAATTTAGAGCTATGTATGATCATAGAGAGAGCCTATGAAGGTTGATTTAGGTTTGCTTATGCTTAATGAGAGGTATGAATAAAATTATTTTTGTGTTTGTTGTTTTAGGTCCAAGGATCAAGTTTCATGTATGAGCCTAGAGGTATGAGTGATAATATGGATCAAAATACAAAATTATGGACATCATTGAGAATTGAAAGATAATATACCCACTAAAAAAACAAGACGGTATAGGTTTGATACATGAAAAATATGATCAAGATGTGTATGTCCAAGGGGGAGCTTGTTTTCTATTTTAGTCCACTTTATCATTAATGTCAAAGGGAGATAAGGATAAAAATAGGTTTCCATCAATTAAAAATGGGAATATTATTATCTAAAGTGTTTTCATTGATGTCAAAGGTAATGACAAAATGGTGATGTCATTGATGACAAGTGAATAAGTGTTGAGACTAGTTGATGTCAAGTATGATGTCCTAGTCAAAGGATGATGTCAAAGGTACTGATTTGGCATGAAAGTCACATGAGGTCATGGAATGTTGGTGTCTTAATTGTGAGAGTTAATTGGAAGATAACTAGATGAGTTATCATTTTAAGACAATGAGAAGAGGCATGCTTGCATGAGAAATAGATCATTTAGATAGTTTATAAGTATATGAGAGTAGCATAGGTCTTGGAGAGAATGGAGAATGTTGTGATTCATCCTTAGATGTATTGAGGAGGTTTCTAAACCTCAAGATGTCCTTTAGAGATATAAAGTTATACTAAAGAGGCTTAGAGAATCTAGAGTGCCATTAAAAATCATAGAGGTAAAGATAGGTCAGCAAGTTGGAGCATTTATTATTGGTCTTCAAAATTCAAATTTGGTCAAACAAGTACATGGATGTGATGTTACTAGTGTCATTAAGGATCCCTCAAAGTTTGGTGTCTTGAATAGTTGTCTAGATCAATTTTTAAGGCTTATAAGTTGGTCTATTGGTTGGTAACAATCTAGAGGATGTCAAGTTTAATATTCAGGAAATAGTCATTGAAATTTGAATAGTGAACATTAGAATTCAAATTAGATAGTAAAAAAATTGAAAATAAATGTTTTTATAATGAGATATAGTGATCAAATAAAGATAAAGTAAAAAATAAATTTATAGTAGGCTCCAAGAGGAAGGTGATCCAAGTGGTGGTTTGATCTAAGTACTCGTACAAGTGCATTTATGGTGAGTCAAATTCAAAGTGGTAGGTTTTTATTGAGAGATAATGAGTTGTTTATATTACAGAGGTTATTTGAGTGATATAGACAAAGTGAAAATATGATTTATCTATTGAAGGTTTTTCATAGTGCCATGTAGATCATTCCTATGCTTTATAGCTGATATGATAATGTGATTTGATGTGAGAAAATCTCCTTGTAAGATGACTATTTCATAAAGGTATTAGCAAAGGTAGAGTAAGTGTATTTGTAGAGTTAAGTATGATTGTTCATCATCAATTTGAGTTTGTATGAGTGTTTGGTAATGTTCTTAAGTTCTCATTTCACCTATAGGTGTGTTCCTTATCTTGATTTCAAGTGTTTAGATAGTAGAATATCTCTTTGAGCTAGGGTTTCTTGTAGTCTTGTGAGAACAAACCCTAGGTTATAATACTTGAATCAAATGACTATTTTATGACTTATGGAGGTCATGTGGACATAAGGAATATGGCATAAACTATCTTACATTTTTTGTAATGTTTTCAATGTATTTATGTGCTCATAATGAGGTCTAAGAAGTAGGATCATATTAGTGATATGTATGAGTTGAAGATTGGTCTTTTAAAACCAATACCTTTGAAGGTAGAGTGTTGTTTTTTGAAGATGATCTGATAATGGAATGATAATTTATATATGACCTTAATATGATCATCAATGTTTTGTAGGCGAGTGTTTTCTATAGCATGACATGTTACATGTGAACTTGAATAAAAAAGGTTTGTAGATTGATCTCCAAGGTAGTGTCATGAAGTGTAATGGGTCCTTGGTGTCAAAATAGCCTCTTAAGTTCTTGAAAGGATTTGTTGTCATTTTGATCTTGTCATGAGTTATTCCACAGTATTTTGAAGATGAAAAAGTTTTGAGTTCTCATAAAAATGGTATAGACATAGTGTGAAGAAGTTGATCCGTTGAGTGATCTTTGAAGTGTTCTATGAAGAGTTAAGTGATGTATGAAATTGAAGATGATATTAGGTCATTAATAATCAAGTGTATAGTTTGTTTATAATTATTTTAATATCATGAATGTGACAAAAGTTTTGTTAGAGGTTTTTTATAGTTGTTCTCACAGTCTTATATGACTATGTGTCGCTGATAAGGAGCTTTTCAAGAGCTAGAGCCATGATGGCTTATGGAGTTATAAGGGGAGTTTTTGGTTGTTATGAGGATCCTATAGTATGTATTCATACTTATTTTGAATAATGAATTTGTCTTAAGGGATCTATTTTCTATGAGGAGGTATAGTCTTATGCTAATCAGGTCTCCATGAGACCTAATGATGGTATGAATCCTAATGGTGCTCTTAAGATGAAAACAAGTGGTTTGAGATTATTTAAGCATGAAGGAGGCCTATGGTGGTTAGAATATAGATGTTTGACATGGTTTGGTACATTGGTGAGGGAATTGTGGGCCATTAAGTTTCATTTTTAGTTTGTTGAGGAAGAAGCCTAATTATAATAGGTCTTTACTAGGCCTAAGGGGAAATTGAGTTGAAAAAGGTGTATGACTAACATATGATTGATCTTATTATGATTGTTCCTTGTATATAACATGTGGTAAGGGATAATGGAGGTTTTATCCTAATTGTATTATTATTGGAGAGTTTTTATTGATGTTATGGTGATGTCATGAAGGTGTTCTAGTGAGTGGATGAAGAGCTCTGTTTGTCTATGTGACAATGACAAAGTGTGTAATGTGCTTGTCTTAATATGCTTGATTTTTACTTAGTTGATCATTAGATTTTAACTAATTAGACATGTTTAGGGTTGATTATGGTGATTAGAACATGTGAAATAGGTCCCTAATATGTTATCTATGCCTTGAGAGATTGTGTCCATGAGTGGAATTCATCTGGTAGTCCATAGTTTTCATCTAGATAGTTTGGGTCTAGTGGCAGAAAATTTGAGTATGTAGTTTGATGACATCACCATTTCAGTGTGGGAATGAGTCAAGGGGAGTTGGTAATATGGTTATGATCAAATTAATGCCTAGTTTTCATGTACCAGATCTCAAGATATGCATCAAAACATAGTCAAAGATATGAGGGTACAAAGTAGGATTCTCAATTAGAATTCATTATTTTTCCATACTTAGCCAAATTTACAATATGGACAAAAAGAGCCATATAAGTAGTTTTATGATAGAATATCTCACACGTGTGGATGTTTTAGGAGAAGTTGATCATATGGGTTTGTTTATTTTTAGACCTAATTTATTTATGCTAAAATTTAGATCATGTAATGAAGCGAATCAAAAGATATGCATATGCAAAGTTGGGCTCCTAGGTAGTTTGACTTTGTTTTTCCATATCCAAATTTTCATAAGGCAAGAAAGAGCTGACTGAGTATTTTTATGATGTTATATCTTGTGCATGTGAAGGTGTCAAGAGAAAATAATCATAAGGGTTTGTTTAGTTTTGAGGATAGATGATTTGTGTTAAATTTAAGATCATGGATTAAAGTGTGAAAAAATTTATGCAAGAGAAAATTTGGTCTCCCAAAGAAATTCTAATCATAGTTGGCTCTGTGACAAAATATTTTGAGAAGGCATTTTAATGGCATTATATTTCACATGCATGAGAGTTTCAAAAGAAGTGTGTCATATGGTTGGATTTTATTATGTGAGGAGATCATATATTTCAAATTTGAGATCATGCATTGAAGCACAAAAGAAGTTGTTAAGGTTCAAAAATGGCTAGTTAGGCATATTAAAAGGGTTCCCATACTTGGTCAATTTTGAAAGTGTTAAAGCTTAAGCTAGATCAACAGTGCACATTACTCCAAGAAGTTCAATGACATGAGGATAGGTACATGATGTTTAATGACTAAGAAAAGGTACATGATATGGATCTAATAGTGAGTGGGTGGTCATATATGTTGATTGAATGATGAGAATTGATCGTTAAAGACCTAGTTGATCCACAAATATTGGCAGAGTGTATGAAGTCAAAATTATAAGATTACACAAGATAAGGTTAATGTGACTAATGTTTAACATCTAAATATTGGTGCCTATACATTAAAGATCATAATATATCGATGGTGCATATTTGATCTGAGCTGAGAGGACATGAGATTTGAGAATTGTGTTCAAAGGTTAATTGTGACTATTTAAATTCAAATATTTAAATTTAACAGAAGGAAAACTAGATATTTTTATTTTTTCCATATATTTTGATATAATTTGAATTTGTTGGTGCAGTAAAAATCAAAGTGGTATAGGACTCAAGGTACATATGGATATATAGATTTGAATATTTGAAAGTGAGTATAGTCAAAGATATTGAGCCTATAAGGTAATTGTGTGTTTGTTTTTATTCTACAAGTGACCCAAGAAGGATAATTGAGATTATGTAGATGTTATTTTTATGTCTCATGATGAATTGGCTATTGGGGAGTATTGTAAAATCTATGAGGATGCTCTATGAGTATTTTAGAGGTGTGATCAATATATATTGAGTATGAACAATGCTTAAGAAGTTGACTATATGTTTGATAATGGTGTTTTTATGTATAAGGTCTATGTTTGAGTTGTTTAAGCATATACAAAGGTGAGCTAAGATGATTATGATAATTTGAGGATGTACTAGGAGACATAAGGAGTGGACCCATGTATTTTAAAGTGGTCCTATATTATTTGTTTTCTTGAAGGTGAGCTAAATGGGTGAATAGGTCTCCATGTGACCTGTAAGAGCTATTAGGGCCTTATTAAAAGGTGTAGTTGATTAAAGGTGACCCATATATTATATGTCCAACCTATGCAGATTGTATTGAGTTATGTATTCATATGATATATGTCTTAATGGTTAAGAGATGCCTAATTATTGATCAAGGTGATGATTTTCAAGATTGCTCTATAAATAGTGAAATCAAAGATGGTGATTTCTAGACTTTGTAAGAGAGACTAAGGAGAGTTTTGAGAGATTATTGTGAGTGTTGTGGAGTGAAGGAGGGGTAGAGTGCACTGAGGATGAGTTGAAGAGCATAATGTATTGAGGACTATATGTATGACCTATTGGTCATAATTCTATTGACATAATAGTGCTCTTATATATTGAGTGTAAGAGAAAGTGAAGAGTGATAAGTAGAGGTCCATCATCAAGTGTTGAAGACATAACTCTAGAGGTGGATGAAATCATAGGTGTTGTTATGTAAGCTTAATAGCTAAGGTGGTTCAACCTCCTTTCAAGGTGAAACTTGTTAAAAGGTGTTGTGGTTGTTGCAGCTTAGCTAGATAGGTGTGGTAGCACCTTGTGGGATTGTAGTCTCACTAACTATGGATTTTAACTCCCTGATCATTTGTAGATGGCATAAATTGGATATTGTTATTATAGGATAGTATTCCAATTATAGGTTATAGTGGTTTTTATTCCCTAATAGGTTTTCCCACGTATGTCTTATGTTATGTGATTGATCTTGCATTGTCTCTCTTGCTTATTGCTATAAATGATATGTATGCTTCATGAATGATTATGGTAACTGGTTAAGCGTTTATAAAGATAAAAATTGAAAGTTGGATTATTTGGGCTCATTAATTCACCCCCCCCCCCCTTAGTGATTGTACCTCTAATAATTGGTATCAGATTAGGTCCTTTAGTAAAGTCTTAACAACTTAAAGGTGATCCAAGTTACAATATGGGTAGTCATCAAAGAGGTTTATCTACTAAACAAGAACTAATTTTCAATGGATCCAATTATGCTTTTTAGAGTGAAAGGATGAGGACATATATTATGTCCCTAAGGTTTTATGTCTGACAATCTATTTTAGATGGTTATGTTGCTCCTATTATTCCTCTATCTAGTGCTACAAATAAGAATTTGTTTGAGAACAATTCTATGGTGATGAATGATATCACTTGTGGTCTTTCAGAGACTGAATACACCAAGGTAATTCATTGTACATCTACTAAAGATATATGGGACAAAATGAAGATAATTTTTGAAGGAGATTCAAAGGTAAAGCTTTTTAAGTTGTAGAGTTGTAAAAGGAAATTTGAAAGTCTCAATATGAAGGAAGAATATTTTGTGGCATCCTTTCTGTAGAGAGTTGATAATATTGTTAACATCATCAAAGGTCTTGGAGAGAATATTGAAGAGGCAAGTGTAGTATAAAAGGTATTAAGGTCTCTATCTCTTAAGTTTGATCAAAAGGTATCTACTATATAAGAGAGTCATGATCTTACTCAGTTGAAGATGGATCAATTGCATGACACCCTTACTGCATATGAGATGAGAATAAATGATGATATACCACCAAAAAAGGAATATGTATTCAAGATAGAGATGAAGCCTAAGAATAATTTCCAAGGTTAATCAATCTAAAGATGATGAAATTTTTGATATTGATGAGGATGAACTAATTATTTGATTAATAGGAAGTTGAGCATTGGCTTAGGGATGTATAAAGGTAAACTACCCTTAAAAATTTTCAACTATGGAGAGATATGACATTTTTCTTAGAAGTTCCCCCATAAGCATGATAAGAATGATGATGAAGATCTTGGTGAAGGCCAAGATGAAGATAAGAAGACATACAGGAAGAAAAGATTTAGAAAGTTTAACAACAACAAGTTCTTCAAAAATAAGAGGAGTCTCTACACCAAAGAAGATTACAACTCATCAGATGAGAGTGGAGATAATGACTCAGCATATATTGATGAAGATGATGGTATTTTTGAATATGAAGCTCTGTTTATTATTGAGGAAGGAAGTTGCTCACATAAGAAGGTGTCTACTTGGAGTGATTTAGATAATGAGGAAGATGAGATGGACTATGAGATTATTTTGATGAATACTCTTGAAGAAATAAAGATTGAGAAGAAGATCAATAAGAAGATGAAATCTAAACTCAAGGAATATAAGGAGAAATACAGTGTGTATGAGGAAAGATTGAATCAAGACTCCAAGGAGCATGAAGATATGATTAAGCATCTTAGTTTTCAATTGGAAATTTTGTCTACAAGCCTATAAGATAAATAAGAAAAATTCTCAAGGTATGTTTATAAAAATGAGTCTTTGAAATATAAGTTATTAAATACAATTAGTAAGGTGAAGACATTTATGAGATTTGAAAAGAATTCATGTGATCTAGACAACATTTTGAGTGGTCAAAATCATGCTAGTGATAGAACTAGTCTTCGATATGAAGAAGAACAAAATAATGTAACTCAAGACAATATGAAGACTAATGTGAATTAGGACAATCATACTTTGAAGAAAAATCATCAGACAAGGAATGAAGGTGTTGACAAAGTAAAGGTAAATCAGATCAGACAGCCAAATGTCATGAGGTATGCAAGATTCAATGGTTAATGTTATACATGTTATCAACTTGGTCATAGGGCTACAGAGTGAAAGAGACTTGTTATAAATTTTTTTTCATGGAACTATGATGGGGGTCATTAATCAAAAGGTATGAACAGAGTTAAGCTCTTTAATTGTCCTAACAGAGGACATGTTTAAAATTTATATCCAAATAACGTAAGGTGAGATACATTTATTAAAAAAAGGTATGGTGTGATACAAATGTGAATAGAGAGGTCACATTTATAGGTTCTACAAATAAAGTCCTACAATATAGAATAGATTTAATTAGGCTCTTAAAGTTCAAGAAAGAAGGAAAGTTAACACACGAAAGCCAAAGGTGACAAGTGTGATTCATGATGAGACTGTAGGTCCAAGTAATTTATTTTCTATGGTGGAGAATGCTTCAAAATTTGAAGAGTACGAAGGGATCTCATTGTTAGCTCATTTTGAAAATGAAGAGTTCAAGCTCAATGAGAAGACCAAGGTGCTAGTTGAAGCTAATACTGAGGTAAGTATGGATCCAAGTGAACATCCTATTATTATTAAGTATGTATCATGTAAAGAACATAAATTTTATGTGCATAATGATGAGGTTCTAAAATAAAAGGAATATTATTCAAATTAAAAGGTATGTCATGAATGTATGTTGTCTTCATGTATTGATAATCCAATCATGGAAGAAAATGATAATATTGTAGTGGTTGAGGAAGTTGTTTCTCTAAATACAAAGAAGAAGAAGAAGAAGAAGAACTATAAGTATAAATTGAGAAAGGAGGAGGAGGAATATGAGGTGTGTTTTTGTTTTATATCTTAAGGTATAGATGGTGTCTCTATCTATTCTTCTTAACAAACTCCTTTCATGTGGAAAAGTGTTGTTGTGGTGTTTTTTTAGTTCAAACAATCTACAAGATTAGATTGTAGGTTTCTAAATGGAAAAGGAGGATTTGTGATTTGTCAAGGTAATATTTTTCCATAGAAAGTTATGTTGACCTTATTCTATCATGTTTTAAGTTTTTTTGTGATCTCAAGGTATGTTTGTGACAAATTGAAGACTTTTGAGTGCTCTCAATTTTCTTAGTTTTTGATTTAGTGCAAGTAGGCCTAAAATGGGTTATAGGAAGTCTACGTTCCCAAAGGTATGAAGGCTCAATTTTTGATCCAAAGGTGTGTGATGGGTGTCTCCAGGTGTGAAATAAGTTTTAGGAGTATGTATTGATTAGAAGGTGTTGTGTTGACTTTGCTTGTTTCAAGATTTTAGGGTTTTGGACTCTACTAGAATAGTGATATGCCTTATGATTTTAGGTCTAAGGATTATTAATTTGTTAAATGGGATAATGGGTGTTAAAATCAAGATTCAATAAGATTTTAAGGTTTGTGGTCCTTAAGTTATTCAAGATTTTGTCAATATGGAGGGCTAATTGGCTTGTATGTTTATGAATTAAGTATGTTGTAGAGGATGAGATTGGTGATGAAAATTGATGTGATTTAGGGGTAATATGAGAGTTATCCATATATGAATATTCATTCCTACTAAAAATTATGGGCTCTACAAGTTTCAGGTAGGGCTACAAGGAGGCAAGATAGGCCTAGTTTGAAGAAGAGTGATTTTTGTTCAATTTATCCAAAAGAGAAAGGTATGTGTGTTTCAAGGTAAGTTCTCAAGTTAGTTTAGTGAATGTTTCCTATTTTTTAAGTGGCATGAAGTTATATTGGTGGTCCTTATGGTAGCTTAAGAGAAAAGGCTAGTAAGTATATGTGGTAATTCTTCATGGTGTGTGGAGATATGAAGATGCTCAAAGGTAAAATTTCTTAGAGATCTTAGGGGGAGTACCTCTCATATATTTATTGATTTGTTACATCACATTTATATGGTTTTGTGTGTTCTCTCTTCATTGGTTGCAGTTCTTGATTGAATAGAGTATTGGCATGGAGTAAGAGAAAGTTATCAAGACAAGAAGAGGTTGGCTCAAGGTAAAGGGCAGTTTGTATCATATTTATGAAATGGTCCTTTATTATTTTATAATGCATTTAAGTAATTAGGATTATTTGGTTCCCACTTTGTCATTGTGTCAAAAGGGGAAAAAGTTCTTGTTGTGGGAAATGCTTGAAGAGAGAGAAGGTGAGTTGTATATTGGTGGATATGATGGTTGTTGACATCAATGATAAAGGGAAAAATTATTGGAGAGTTTTTATTGATGTCATGGTGATGTCATGAAGGTGTCTTGGTGAGTGGTTGAATATATTTTTTTGTCTATGTGACAATGACAAAGTGTGCAATGTATTTATCCTAGGATGCTTGATGTTGGCCTAGTTGATCATCAGAGTTTAATTGATCAAAGGTTTTTAGGGTTGAGTATGGTGATTGTATCATGTGAAATAGGTCCATAATATGTTATATATACCTTTAAATCTTGTGTTTATGAGTGGAATTCATCTGATAGTCCATAGTTTTCATCTAGATAGTTTGGGTCTAGTGGCAGAAAATCTGAGTAGGCAGTTTGATGACATCACCATTGCCACATGGGAATGATTCAAGGGGAGTTGTTAATATGGTTATTATAAAATTAGTCCCTAGTTGTTATGTGATATATATAAATTCATACATTTAAGCATAGTCAAATATATGAGGGTGCAAAGTTGGATTCTTAGTTAAAATTCATTATTTTCCCATAGCTAAATTTGCAATATAGATAGAAAGCACTAAGTAAATAGTTTGATGATAAAATATCTCACACATGTGGATGTTTTAGGAGAAGGTGATCATATGGTTTGGTTTAATTTTGGACCTAGTTTATTTTCACTAAAATTTAGATCACGTGATGAAGCACATCAAAAGATATGCATATGCAAAGTTGGGCTCCCAAATAGTTTCACTGTGTTTTTCCATACTTAGCAAAATTTACATAAGGTAAAAAAGATCCAAGTGAGAATTTTGATGATGTTATATCTTTCATGTGTGAAGTTCTTAAGATAAATTGATCATATAGGTTTGTTTATTTTTGAGCATAGATGATTTTTACTAAATTTTAGATCATGCACTGAAGCATAGAAAAAGTTATGTAGGAGCAAAGTTGGTTTCCTAGACAAATTATAAGCATAGATAGCTCTATGATAGAAGATTTTAAGAAGGAATTTTAATGGAATTATATCTCACATATGCAAGAGTTAAAAGATTAGTGTGTCACATGATTTGATTCTCCTATGTGAGGAGATCGTCTGGTCCAAATTTGAGATCATGTGTCAAAGCATAGAAGAAGTTATTAAGGTTAAAACATGCCTACTTAGGCATATTGAAAGTGTCCCCATAGTAAATTTTGAATGTGTTAAAGCTCGATAAAAATAAATGGTGTGCATTGCTCCAAGAAGTCAAGAAGTAGAAAGATGAGGACATGTGCATGATGTTCAATGATTGAACAAAGGTACAAGATAAGGATCCAATAGTGAGAAAGTGTTCTTATAGATTGATTAAACAGTGAGTATTGATCATTAAAGACCTAGTCGATCCATATATATTAACAGAGCACATGGATTAAACATGATAATATTTAATGAGATGAGGTTAGTGTGACTAAGGTTTAATGTCTAAGAATTGGTGCCTATGCATTAAAAATTAGAAGAGTTAAATGGTTTATATTCAATTTGAGCTGAGAGGACAAGATTTGAGCATTGTGTTTGAAGGTTAACTGTGACCTTTTGAATTCAAATATTTGAATTTAACATAGGGAAAATTGGAGCTCTATATTTTGTCCATATCTTTTGATAAAAGTCAAAATTTTTGGTGTTATAAAAATCAAAGTGGTAGAGGACTCCAAGATGGATCTAGCTATATAGATTTAAAGATCCATAAGTGAATATAGTCAAAGTTATTGAGCCTATAAGTTGACTATGAGTTCATGATTATTATACAAGTACCTGTAGAAGGATGTTTGAGCTTATGTAGATGTTATTTCGATGTTTCATGATGAATTATCTATTGGGGAGTCTTGTATACTCTATGAGTATTTTGTAAGTGTGATCAACATATATTAAGTATGAACAATGCTTAAGAAGTTGATTGTATGTTCGATAATGGTGTTCATGTGTATAAGGTTTGTGTTTGAGTTGTTTTAACATATGCAGATGTGAGATAAGATGATTTTGATCATTTGAGGATGTCTTAGGGGACATAAGGAATGGACCCATGTATTTAAAAGTGATTCTATGTTTTTTTTTTCTTGAGGGTGAGATAAATGGGTGAATAGGTCTCCATGAGACCTATAAGATCTACAAGGGCCTTATTAAAAAGTGTAGCTTATTAAGGGTGACCTATGAATATTGTATTGAGCCATGTCTTTGTATGATAGATGTATTAAGGGTTAAGACATGCCTAATGGCCAACCAAGGTGATGATTATCAAGATTGCTCTATAAATAGTGAAATCAAAGATGGTGATTTCTAGACTTTGTAAGAGATACTAAGGAGAGTTTTCAGAGAGGATTGTGTGTGTTATGGAGTGAAGGAGGGGTAGAGTTCCCTAAGGATGATTTGAAGAGAAAAATATATTGAAGATTATTTGTATGACCTATTGGTCATAATTTTATTGATAGAATAGTAATCTCATAGATTGAGTATAAGTGAAGGTGAAGAGTGATAAGCAGAGGTCCATCATCAAGTGTTGAATACATCAATCTAGAGGTGTATGAGTTCATAGGTGTTTTTGTAATATCTCAGCATCTAAGGTGGTTATAGACTCCTTACAAGGTGAAACTTGGTAAAAGGTATGTTTTTTTTGTAGCTGAGTTAGACAGATATGGTAGTACCTTATGGGACTATAGTATCACTAAATAAGGATTGTAGTTCCTTGATCATTTGTAGATGGTCTAAATTAGATCTTGTTATTATAGGATAGTTGTCTAATTATAGGTTCAAGTCAGTTTTATTCCCCAAGAGGTTTTCCCATGTATGTCTTGTGTTATGTGATTGATCTTGAATTGTCTCTTGCTTATTGTTATGAATGATGTTTATGGTAACTAATTCAGTGTTTGTAAAAATTAAAATTGAAAGTTAGATTATTTGGGGTCATTGATTCACCCCCCACTCAATGATTGTACCTCTAATACTTATTCTTTTGGCTGACCAAGAAGATTAAGTTTGAGAGTATGTAAAGAGTTGTATAAAAACAAGGCTTGTAGGCCTAGTTTTCTAGATCTAAGTGTGGAGAATTGTTGTAGAAAAGTTCACTATGTTGGCTTAATGCTAGGGTAGGTGCTTAGCTAGCAACCCAAGTTAGTTATATACTTGATGGAGTTAGGCACAAACATAGGAAGGTCTGATGCATAAGATTTAATCACACTATGGTGATGTCATTAGTTTTACATAAGGTGCGGGCCTTGTGTACTCACTTGAAGAGGAACATTGAAGAAATTTGGTCCACATTGGGCTAGTTGTAACATGGTGCAACTTAGGGTTCAAAGGGACTAAGTCATTGACCAAAGGGGTTTAGGTGGCCTTTCAACACTAAGTCATTTAATGGGAGTTCACTAGGTGGAATCCTTCTTAGTGGCTCAAAGTCCATGCTTGGATAGGTATGGCTCTTATCAGTGTAAGCTTTGCGAATGAATGGTATAAGGTGATTCAGGTACTTGGACAATCATAGGGATGTCTAATGTTTGATTTCTCAACCTCAGGATAGTACTTAAGAATGTGTCTTGGAGCCTTGGTGAATTTTAGTTCCAACACTTTGTCACTTTATAGGGGATTTGAAGTCACTATATGGCATAAGGATGCCATTAGCAACCAAGGGATACCCTCCATTTCAAAATCTATTCAAGTAAATAGCTCCAACATTACTTAAATGACACTATCTCACAAGCTTAACATTATTAAATTTATAAAACAAGGCTCAATACTCCATTTCTTCATTAAATTCTAGTTTAATAACAAATTTTGATACCAAGAAATAAAGCCTATGCTCTTTCTAATTCTATTCATGCCCAGTGGCTCACAAGCAAGCTTGGGTTGTAAATTCAAATCTTTAAACTACCAAATACATAATAATAAATACTAATAGTTTTCTCTCTATTTTTTTAGAGCCTTGTTACACTAATTTCCTTTTTTGTTTCTTTAAAATAGGTCTTATTCTCTAGCCAATAGGGTATGTTTTGCTAGGTCAGATGAGTGCATGCCAAGAGATGAGGTGTCAATGGGGTCACTAACCCATCAGCTTCACTACAATACCCAAATTAGATGTGTGCACACCATATGCTAAGCCATAATCAAGGGGTCATTATCTCACCTAATCCACTCTTATAATAGTCATGCTTCTTGATCTTCCATGTATAAGCCTTGGTAGGGATGTCTTTATGTAAGTCAGTGCCATGTAACTACCTAAAAATTGGCATGGGATCCATGGGTACTTCTTTAGCTAGTGCCAATTTATACAAAAGGGTATTAATTAATCCAAGAATTGCCTCACACTAAGATTAGTCTAGTTGATATGGTATACATACTTGCTCAAAAGGGGGACTAAAATTACCCCATACAAAATTGGTGGTCTACCCCAGACTAGACTTTTAGTACCTTAGGTACAAAAAACTCAAGTGAACCCTACTCTAAGTGTGCTTTGAAATTTTCAAATACTTGGATGACACCCTTAGTTTCTTCAATGACACCATCTAATTTTATGGATACAACCTTGAGAATAAGTACACCCATACTTTCTAGCTCTATCCTAAAGGATTTAAGCCTCTCTTTTGCATGCTTCACCCTACCATCTAAGATCTACCCCTAGTCACTAGCCTTTATTTGGAATGTGTGAAAGATTGCCTCTAATTCTTGCTCTTGAGTCTTCAATTTGGTGCTTAAGGAGTTGACCTTTGCCATTATTTTCATGGTCTTGGACTTGGTAACTGTGAAGGATTTCTGGAACAAAGTGTTATTTTCCTCTTTTGCCTTCTTAAGGTATGCATCAATGACTACTACTTGGTTGGCAAAGTTGTAAAATATACTATCTTCTTCTTCTACAACCTCTTCAAGTCTAGTGAGGAGGTCTTAGACCACATCCATCCTTTTTTTCAACTCCTTCCTTAGGGTCTCATAGGGGTCTTCTTGGTCCTCAAGCATCGACCTCATCCTAGGGAGTATTTTCTCTAAAAGCATGTAGACTTGGTCAAATTTACTCTTATTTGAGGTATCCACCTCATCTAGGAGGGATGCATCTACCTCTCTTATGTATTATACATGATATTAAAACTTGAGCTTGGTTACCTTGAGCTACTTCTCAACCTTTTTAGCTATTTTACTCTAGTTGTATGTGAAAACATCATTAATGATTTTGTTGCATGTTACAATAAAGGCCATCTTGATCAAGCCATTGGCTAAATGTACAAGTTTCATGTTGCATGGATTGAGGAGTTGGTAATCATGCCCTTCCTTTAGATTCTTGGCACTCTGAATTACCTTTGTTGGAACCTCAAATTTAGGTTTGCCCATATAGTAATCTAGTGCCCAAGATACCTAGTGGTGCATCAGGGTCATGGTAGTTTTTAGAGGCATGCACTGCATTAGGTAAGGGCTATTATTATCCTTAAGCTCCTACTACACCCTTTATTTATTGCCTAGCATAAACTCCTCAACCTCTCCTAGCTCTTCCTCTTCACTTGTGCTAGTGCTTCAGCCAGTGCCTTCTTCTACAAATTTTTCTTCTTCTTCTTCTTCTTCTTCTTCTTCTCAACCTCCTCCTCCTCCTTCTTTGGGTTCTTTATCAAACTTTTCCCTTTCATCCATTATCTCAGGTAGTGGCTCTATGGCATGAAATTGTGTTATTCCATTTGTTTCTTTTCCTAGTCTTAATGAGGCCTTGATACCCTTCTCTATTTGATTTAAGGTGCTAGTATCACATTCCTTCTCTTCAGGTGCCCCTTAAAATCCTAGGTGTGTTTTCTATGTATATTTTTATACTATATTAGTGGGGGCACTCAGTGTCTTCTCTGGTGTTTTTTATTTACTTGGACTTGTGCTTAAGATGACCTTATTCTCTTCCCTCTCTTTCAAAACCTTAGGCCACCTCTTCCTCTCTTTTCTTTTTCTTGGCCTTCTCTTCCTAGGCCTTTCTCTCTACCTCTTCCTTCTTGGCCCTTTCCTTCTTAGCCTTCCTTTGCATAGCTTACATTGTGCATTTATTTTCTTGCTCTCTTATTTCTTCGGCCTCTAACTAATTAATTTTAGCCTGGGACATGCCCTTATCATTCATCTCCTCATGCCTCCAATGCAATTTTAGCATTGTATCAATATGCACTTGGCTAAGGCCCATGTCCTTCTATTATCATTGTAGTTCCTCTTTCATTGGTGCACTTGATTGGGTCACCTCTTCAAGCTCCTTTCCCTTTTCTCATTTTGTGCCTCCTTCTTCCATCTACACATTGTGCTCCTATTCCTACATCTGTTCTTCAACCTCAACCATTTCAATGACTTTCTTAGGCACTCCCACATTAGTCATTTCTTCTTTTTGTTCCTACAGCTCTTATGCCCTTTGAATTTTAGCTTCAATAAAGTCAAGTTTCCTTAACCTCCTTCTATGCTTCTCTATCTTGGTCTTAGGTGGTGGGGAGGGGGTCTCTTCACTTGATGAGGAATCAACATCCTTAAGCACAATGTAGGTGCCTAACACATTTTCTTCTTCATATAACTCCTCTTCCTCCTCTCCCTCTTCAATGTTAGAGAGGACTGTCTTTACCGCTAGAATTTGGGCCTTCCCCTTTTTTATACTAGGGTATGTCTTTGGTACAAAATTGATACACTTCTTGGAAGAAATTGAGGAGGATGCCTCCCTTTCCAATATGATTTTTAGCTTTAGGTGATTCTCTATTTCCTCCAAAGTTTCCCCTCTCATTTTTCAGGAAGACTTTTTCTTCTCAGTGGGGATAGGGGTTACTTCCTCCCCAATTTGGATTAGGAAGTCTTCTTTATATTCAAAACTTAACCAATCATTGGAATCCTTATTCCTTGGGTTCATATCATAGTAAATTATATGGATGAAGCCAAGGATGGTCACCTCCTTAACTGGATTGATGTCAATTCAATATGAGGTATCTTATTCATCTTCTATCACTCTTCAATCTACAAGGGGAAACTTGCACCTCAACTTCCTTCTTTCTATGTCCAATTACTTAGCTAGAACATCCATTTGATACATGTCTGGTATCTTATGTAGTGCATCCCTAAAGTATTATATCAAGAAGGCAAAGGGGAGATTCAACCATCTTGACCTATTTCCATCTTTAAGTACCAAGCAGATGATGTAGTAGTGTTTCATTATGGCAAAAAGTGTCATCTAAAAAAAAATTTGAGGGAGCCCCTAGGGAATGCACCACTCCAATCCAAAGTCTTATATGTACTGCTTACACTAGTGCATTACACACATCTTGTACTTAGCATTGAAATTGTTGGTTTAGGTGTAATCCTTCTATTTATGCACAAAGGATTTATGGTGTTCTAGAAAAACCCACATACTATCTTTACTCCCATTTAGGATCTCAATCTCCTCCATCATGATCAAGATGAGGATGGATGCCCACCTAAAATTTACCTCTATGCTATGGCATTCCAATGCATTTTTGATTAGTTCTTCCATGATGAACTTGGTGATATTAAATTATATTCCCTACACCATGTGATATGTGATACAGAGGTATGCCTTAGACACATGTATCCACCAACCACCAAGACAAAATTTAGAGATTACAAGGTGTGACACCACCCTTATGCCTAGGTCTTCACATTTGTTAATTAGAAATGTATATCCCCCCTTGAAGTAATTTAGGATCTTCATGATATGCTCCACCTCCTTAACATCATCCATCATCTGATGGATGTCTTATCTAGAATCAGGTAGCTTGATTATCTTCCTGGTTAACTATGGTAAGATCTTCATGCATCATCATGCAAAGTAGAAGTGATCCTCATGGATGTGTGAGAGCAAGAACTAGATGAGATCCTCTAGTTGTTTGAAGTAGGGCAACTCATATAGCTAAGTTTCACTAGAAGCCTTTAACTTGTATCGAATTGAACCATCAAAGAGGGCATCACCTTCTAGAGTCATATGCCCCATATCCACCATCTAGTCCTATGTCAAATCATAAAAATGACTCGATCTAATGGTTGTACTCTTTTAGTTAGAAATTATGCATGAAATATTGCCAACTTTCCCCTACTTGAACCTCTAGGGGATACTACATATATTGATAGGTCAACTTAGTTAGCATCTCAGTATCGATATCTGTGATGTTAACTACCTTTATTGGTTGTGCCTTGGTTTTTGTGGCCATTACTTCTACTACAATCCTAACCCACTTGGGTTCCAGACGTGTCTCTATAGAGCTCAATGCCTTTCACTTTTTCACCTTTTTTGAAGTGGCTTATGTTGAACTTAGGGAGGTCTAGCTTTCTTAAGCCTCAAATGATGGTTGGTTCTTCTACAGGCATAGGATATTTAATTATGTATTTAGCTCCAAGCTTCACTAGTCATTAATGGTGACTTGGGTGATAACTTCTCATTTCACTTGGCTTCCTCCATTAATTTTTTCTATTCAACCCTTCACACTATCTTTACTTGTGAACACACTTCATTTCAATGTGCTTATTTTCACTTTCAATGTCTGATTTGGTTGAAATCTCACTGGGGTAGAATTATATCTCTTCGGCTCTATGGTTTCTTTCTTTGTTTACACTAAGTCTTAGAGTCAGTGTAAACTTTGTAACCTAAGAAAGTTAGTTTCTTGCTAATTTATAGCCTTTTCTTATCAACCACCATCATCAATGGAGGTTTTAATGGCATAGGTGCCTCAATTTCTTGAAAAATGCAAAAAATCTATGAAATTCTTGAAAATGTCTTATCCTGTATGCATTAAATGCATATCTTTGTGCCACCACCACCTAATTGAATGCTCTTAATATCTTTTTTAGTGAAGTGACATGTGGTTCAAATGGTCACTTCTCACTCCTTTCTAAGTTGATATTATTTATCTTAAACATCTTCCTTCTACATGTGTATCCTTTGGTGTGACCTTCACCTTTATTATGGCAACCTGGGTGTATCACCTCACATGTGCATGACTCAAACTCATTAATTTTAATTCTTTGCTAAATTTGCTCTTATTTCTAGTGTGTTTCTTGCCTTGGTTGATTTTTTGCACATTATTGTGCCTTGGCCTTCTCTTACCCCATATAAATCTTGTATGTTATCCCTATAATGCTTTATTTATTTTTTGATTATCTTGAACACTTTTAGAGTACATCTTTACTATCTACCTTGCACTCAACCATGTTGGGTGTCTTCACTTCTTTCCTCCTAGGGTATCTAACACTAAATCAATCAATATACCTTCTTGTAACTTAGGCACAAAGGTAGTTTTATAGTGGTTTATTCTTGGGCCTTTAAGGGGCATATACTTTCTATGTTATGCATATGTCTCTCTAGCTAATTTTATATTCACCTGGTAATCTTCACGTACCCACTACTTAGGTGTCTAGCCTCATGCACTTATGGGTGTGAGTGCTTGACTCACATAATGAGAGTTATGCATGAAGTGTTGACTCAAAACTTATTTTTGTCACCACATGCCTCTCACTACTTCTAAACACTATACAAAGGAAAAAAGAAAAGAATGGTTTAGGTTGCACCAGACTTTATTTTGGTTAGCTCAATTTCAAATTGACTAGTGACTAAGAAGTCAATGTTTTCATGGCATGATCACCATCTTACTTCCTATAAGGCTTCAACCAATTACCATTAAAATTCCTAGGGAACATTTCACAAGATAACATGTATAGATTACATACACCTATTTTGAATATATGGTAGATGGTGTAGGGACGCATCCACCAGATTTGTAACTTTCCAAGGTGCTTAAATTTTTTTAAATAATAGAGCATCACTAATGATCCTTCAATCAACTCTTTATACTTGATACGATTATCAAGCTAGTGCTTCTATCATGTCTTCGTAATCTAGTGACTCCATTTGTCTTGGGCATGCTTCTCATCCAAGCATTTTAAGTCTTACAACCTTATGCTTAAATATTATTGGTCATCTAACTAACCAATTTATGCATTGCATAAGGAGGGAACTATGAATTCTATGGGTATAACTACTTCTATGCCAAACACTAGTTGAAATGGTGTAGTATTGTTCAGGTGTTTGAAGGTCATGTGGTATGCCCAAAGTACCACTAAAACCCGATCATCCTAATCTTTGTGACCAATGTTGCATATAATTTTTAGGCACATTCATAAAATTTTCTTGAAGAATTCAATTGTGTTATTGGCCTGGTGATGATATAGGGTGGTCCTATGGTACACCACCATATATTTGGTCAGAAGGATTCACACCATCTCATTGATGAAATAAGTTCCCCTATCTATAGTCAGACTTAATGGGAACCCATATCAACTAATGATGTTCTCCCATATGAAGTGCATGGATATCATGGTTATGTAGTCTTTGGTTGGCATATATTTGGCCCACTTTATGAAATATTTAGTGGCCACTAAGATATATCTGGCACTTATACATCATGTTGTGGGAGTGATTTACCCAAGAAAGTCAATGACCCACTTTTTGAATGGTGCCTAGGCAAGAATGGGGATGATGAGAATATCATCCTAGTGGTTGGGGTTTTTAGTACATTAGAATACATCACATACCTTAGCATACTCTTTTGTATCTTAGAATAGGCTTAGCCACCACAAGTTTGACTATAATATCTTACATGTCATTGTGTCATTAGCATAATGGCCTCTTATGATCCCTTCATGCACTTGTTGCAGGATGAAGTATTATTCATGTTTCAAAACACATTGGCATAGGACTTCATCCCTAGTTAGTTTGTACATCGCCCACTCAATGAGCTAGAAGGGGATGGCATGAACCAAAATTTATTTCTATTCCTTGGTGGACAAGGTATAGGGTGCAAACCCAAACATTAGGAAAGTGACAATCTCTATTAGATCTTTTAGGATGTGTTAGACTCTATATAGCTATGCATCTAACACATCATATTCAATTGATGTTCTTGCATCACCAAAATTGATGAAAGAAAAATGGTCTAGCCCTAAGTTCTACTTCCCAATTTTAATGACAACAAAGAACTAAAACTCTTGAAAGATAAAAATCCATCTACAGATGCACCCTAGGCTTGTTCATGAGGTACTTGAGAACCTCATGATATATGAAGAAGATGAATGGGGTTGCAAGTAGATATTTCCTAAATTTTTTTAAGGTGTAAACCATTGCCAATGCTTCATGTTTGGTGGTGGTGGTGTAATTTTTCTCTACCTACATAAATTTTATATTTGTGATGAAGATGGGGTGGTCCATCTTAACCTCACCTACTTGTGCCAAAATAACACCAATGGTAGAGCTTGAATCATCTATGTGGATGGGAAAAGGAATAGTCTAGTCTGGAAATTATAGAATTAACACACTATTCAACTTTAGCTTTAGTGTTTTGATTGCCTCCTCTTACATCTTGCCCATGTAGAATGGGCCATCCTTATGTAAGAGATCCTCTAAAGGTGATGTAATCTTTTCATATCTTCTAATAAACTTGCTCTAGTAGTCACAATGGACTAGAAAGGCATGAATGTATTTCTATGTTGAGGGAGTATGGAGCTAGATTATTATGGCTATCTTCACTAAATTAATAAGTAAACCATCCTTACAAGTGATGTGACTAAGAAATATACCAAATGGATTTGTGAAGACACACTTTCTTAGATCTAAAGAGATATAGAGATGCTTGTACCTCTCAAACATGAGGTAAAAATTATCATAATGATATTTTACAAGACCATACACATTCCGGTCATTAATATACACTTGGAGGAACATATGGATAAAGTCCTTGAAGGTAATGATCACTACCCTGGAGAATACAATTAGTGCATTCTTTAGTCCAAAGTGAATCACATGGTAGGTGAAATAAATCCATTCAATCACAAAGGTCATTTTGGGTTTATCTTGGTACTTAATCTACACCTGATGGTAGCCCAAAAACCCATTAGCAAAAGTGTATATTTCACAACATATAACCCCATCCAAGACCTTGTTAGTGAATAGGGTTAAGAATGGGTCATTGATATAAGCTACATTCAACATCTTATAGTTGATGTAGATCTGTATGTGCCTATCCTTCTTGATGCTATGAGCATCAAGCTTACCCATTCAAATTATTGCATCAGGTAGATGACACTACCCATGAGAATTCTATTAATCTTCATCTTTACCTTGGTTTAAATATTAGGTTCATCTGATATGGGTGCTTCTTGACTGATCCTACACCATCCACCAGCTTGATTCTCATTTTTCTAAGGGAAGGGTGGGTGACCTTCATGTCCTTTTAACTATGTAGGAACAAGTCCTAAAATTATTTTAGGAGGTCTATAATTTGTGCCATCTCTAACTCATAATAGTAAATTCCTTTACTAGCGATCTTTGGCTCACCTTCTGCACTGATGTCTACTTTAGTGGTCTTGATTGGTTCACGGTAGGGTTCATTTTTTTCCTCATGAGAGTCTTCAACTTGTCTTGTCCCCTATATTGTGTCAATTTTAAGATATATTGGATCTTTGTCATTTAGGGTGTTATCATCCATAAGGAACAAAAGATTTTGTCTACATATTGAGCCTTCTAATTATGCTCTTTCTAGGTCTCATCTTCTTTTCTAGAGTCACTATTGAGCATCATCTCTTCAATTAATGTTAGGAGCACTAGTCCTTTCTCCCTAAAAATTTATTTTCACTACTCTTATAATATTGTAGTGTCCTCAAACACTAACCTCTAGATGACTTAAAATGGCTCTATTAGATCTAAGTTTTGTGAGAAAAAGGAGAAGGTGTGTATGAACCTCTCATTGAGAATCTCCTTGTTTCCTGTCTCGTAGTGCATCTCATTTACAATGTACCAAGCTCATACCCAAGTTTTTAAGGTGCATCCCTCTTGATGTATTCTCACCATAGATAGTCCAAGTTTATTTGCATACATGCACATGCATGATTGGGTTAGAATCATTAGCATAGGCATGTATGTCTAGATACTCATTACCCTTGCTAAATCTAGTAAAAATCACTACATTCACATCTTTCCAAGTTGGCAAGATAGTTCTCTACACTTCCCACCAATGATTAGCAGTGCTCTTCAAGGTATGCACTAGTGTGTTCATTTGATCTATGTCTTTTAGGAGGTAGGTTTCAATGTTATGGACATACTTTTCTATGGGTTAGCCCCCTTCATACTTTGGAAGTGCCACAAGCTTCCCTGTACTTAGCTAAAAATCCCTCTTCCCCACCTTTTAGTATGCAAAACCCATTTCTTCTTGAGGTACTCAATCCTAACTAGCCTTATCCTCATTATCCTTAGTCTAGCTACATGCACTAGGTCGCACATTTGGCCAATGACCTCATAGTCCTCTTCAATCTATCACTCATAGGATACATCAATTATATCATATAATTTTTTCCATCCTCCCATTTGAGCATGATTTGTTTATGAGGTTTGAGCTTCTCAATGCCCTATACTATGATGTTATAAATGTATTTGATATCATCCTTGAAATCAAAAATTTCTACATGTCAGAGCCCCTGATCACTTGAAAGATGGATTACCACCCTTTCCTTGCCATTTTCAAAAGTCATATAGTGCTTCTTAAAGTGCATGTATACATTGTTATCATAGAACCATGGCCTTCCTAAGATCATAGGATAGTTTTCACATTATGTTAACTTGATGACCTCAATGTTAGCATGGAATTCAATGCCCATAATATCTACAATGGCACCCTTCATGATCCTAGTCAGTTTCACTCAAGTTTTGTTAGCCATAAACAACATGTGAGGTGAAGGCCTCAAAGGTGGCCACCCCATCTTTTCTTAGGCATTTTTGGTTAGAATATTGACCTTGATACCCATATCTATCAAGAATTCACAAACTGACTACCCATTTATGGTTGCATCTATTAATAATTTGTGGTCACACTTAGTGTTTTTAGTATGCCTTACCTCACATGACCACTCCATATGAGGTGATATAACTTCTATCACTTAAGATACAACGTTTTGAACTCATTATTTTCCTATGTGCTTTAGAAGTAAGTCTTTCAGTAGTGGCAACACCCCTTCAATTTTTAAGAGGCACAGGATCTCAGTCAACTCCTACACTTTAGTCTCCTAATGATCTTACTTCTTGCAGGAAGTGGTGACTTGTGCCTCTAAATATTTGACCAACTAGAGTTCACCTTAAAAATTTTGTATCACATTTATGGCTTGTTGTAGGATGTCCTTCTATCATGTAGTATCAAGATATGGTACAACTTTTGGCTTTAGCCATATTATGTACTCAACATGGCTTGATTCACCATACTCCAAGCATAGATCTTGGTTTGGCATAGTGGGTGGTTGAGTGGTGAACCCACTCCTTATTGTGGCATGTACCTTGCATGTCTCTTTATGAGTTTTTTATGGCTTAGAGGTCCATTTTTCATCTCTAGACTTGCACCTAACCATTATGTCTCCTCTATCTATACTAGGGTGACCTTGAATTATCTTTTTGTATAGGTCTAGAAATTATTTGACTAAATGTGATCCTTGAAAGTAATTGCATGTTGGGTGTATGGGACAATTACAATGATAGTGCTTAGTCAACCCACACTTATAACATGATCATGGTGGGAGTCTTCTTCCACCTTGTCTTCTTCCTCACTCATGTATACCTCATTGGTTGTCATATCCCATATTGTTCTATCCATATCCTTCATTACCTTAACCTACCTGACTACCACCAAATGTTTTTGCCTACCTCATGCCTCTTTCTATGTTTTTGCACATCTCATTGATGACTCGATAATCCATTGTTAAATGCATATATGTATCACACATTTTAAAGTAAATGGCAGTGTTTACTTGGCTTGTTCACTATAACAAGGGATAGTTTTGAGAGTCATGTGGCCCTTGACAAAATTCATAGTTTAGAAGGAGGGTGCAAACATTTCGTCATGGGAAGTTGTTCTTCTTATGCCCTTCTATCTCATAGTTGGTACACTATAACCCACTTCGAGTGTCATTCATTGAACTAATAGGTAGTTTTTATAACTAGGAGGTCATTGACGTAATCTACACCTTTATGAATTGGTTGATCTTAGTATCGATGTTTCCTACTACCTAGGCCCATAGTGAAACTTTAAGCACTTCATGGGGGTTCATGAAGGTTTTTATAGACAATGCTCATTTGAAAGGTACTAGAAAGCCTTTAATGAACCATTGCATGTGTTAGGAGGAGTGGATGTCATATGGAAGCTTTGAGAGAAGAGTTTTAAACCATGCATCATATAGGTGCACACTCTCAAATAATCCTTGGATGATATCCTTGAGGTCCAGAATCCTCTACTACTTGAATTCAAGGATATCAAACTCTTTCAATAAGGCTTCCTTTAACATGGTATAGTCAAACATAACTTGATTTGGATCGAACTTCTAATACCAGGTATGGGTGTGATCCAATAAAGTGTTCATGAACTAGGTTGCCTTATGTTTAGGCTAAGTGATACCCTAAGTGGACCATTGTAACTCACATTTTAGCACATGTTCCATGGCATTTTCAATTCTGGAATACCTAGGCAAGTGCATCACTATCTCATAATAGACTTGTTAAAGGGGTGGTGTCAGGTTCTAAAGTTCCTATCCCCCTTGTACCTAAGTTGGAGGTGGTCCTCTAGTGACTTAAATTATAGGGTAGGAAATTGATCTAGATGTGGTTAGCTATGTTATTAAAATTTTTGGCATAGTACCACTCACTTATGGCATCGTGACACTTCCTATAGGCTATTGCCTAGTTAGTACATCTAACATCCTCTGCATGGGAATGCTCATCCCAAGGTTTATGTTTCTTGGGTTGGAACTTTATATGTTTTACATATCCTTAGTTTATTGGATGGAATCACTTATTCAATCAAAAAATATTGATCCAAATCTTAAATCCTATAAAATTCAAATTTGATAATAGGTTTAATTACCATTCTTCTATTTTTCGATGAGGAATCAACACATGATCTTGTGCTTTAGGTTCAAAGGGGGTAGGTTATTTTGGCACATTCTCATATGTTGTATCTTGTAGGAACCCACTGCATCCTACACCCAAATATTGAGTTTGATCTCTTGCTTCTTCCTCTCTCTCTTCATGCTACTAAAATTCAAGAGATCCTTCCCCATGCCTTTCCTTCTCACTATAGGTCCTCTCATCACTTCTAGGTTTTAGATCCTCCATCATCCTATACCTTTGCTTACTATAGTTCAACCTTCAGAGATCTTGGGTGTTAAATTGATATTATTCTTCCATCACACCTTACCTAAAGTTCCTCTTCTCACCTTCTGTGCTTTCTCATATGCACAAGGATTTTAACCTTCTGTTCTTACATTTTCTATACCATAATTCACTAGAAGTTTCTTTAGTTTGTTGTTGAGCCCCCTAATAAACATGTCTCTTGGCTTATGAATAAATATTACTCTACTTCTTTATGGCATGAGAAAGGCAACATGATAAACTCTAGCACATAGCTATTTAACACACCTTTCCACCACTTATTTATAGTGCATGTCCAAAATTCATCAAAGATTTCAAGCCTTTCTATGTGCTCTATGGTCCACTCAAGGCATTGACCATAGATTTGCCTTTTATATATTGTATAGGAAACTAACCATTGGTACACATGCTTAGTTATTTCACAAAATAATACCTCATACAAATCATTGTACACATTGGCTTGCACCCATTTCCTCATATTTTATCATTTACATGTAGGGTACTTCTATATGAAACTATATTCTACATGTTCTAGCTAGAACTTAATATTCTCAAGTGATAGTCAAATCATCAATTTATTTCACCATTTTAGAAACAAAATTCAATATGGGTCCTAACAATGGAATCAAAATGTTATAAAAAATTTCACTAGGTTGTCTTTACGCTAGGGTAGTTGCTTAGCTAGCAACCCAAGTTAATTCTATAATTAATGGAGCTAGGAATGAACATAGGAATGTCTAACACACAACATTTAATCATGATATGATTCTAGAATTAGTTTCACATAAGGTGCAAGCCTTGTGTGCTCACGTAAAACATAATAACAAAGGAGATGGGCCTGTGTTGGGCTAGTTGCAAGATGGTGCAACTTGGGGTTCAAAAGGACTTAGTCATTGACAAAAGGGGTTAAAGTGGCCTTATAGTGGTAATTAATTCAATAGGAGTTCATTATGCATAATCCTTCTTAGTGGCCCAAGTCCTAAGGTGCACGTCCATGCTTGGCCAGGTAGGGCTCTTATCGATGTAAGATTTAGGAATGAATGGTACAAGGTGACTCAAGTACTTGGATAATAATAGGGATGTATTATGTTTGATTTCTCAACCTTATGGTATAACTTAGTCATAGGTCTTATTGGCTTGGTGCATTCCAATTCTAACATTTTGTCACTTTATAGGGGAATTAAGGTCACTATATGGCACAAGGATGCCATTAGCGACTAAGGGATACCCTCTATTTCATAATATATTTAAGTAAACATTTCCAACATTACTTAAATTAAAATAACTCACAATATTAACATTATTTAAAATATAAAACAAGGCTCACTAGTCCATTTTTTCATTAGCCTTCTTCATTGACTATTAGATTAGTAACATAGTTTAATACCTATAAGTAGAGCCTATGATCTTTCTAGTTTTATTCATTCCCAGTGGCTCACAAGTGATCTTGGGATATATATTCAAATCTTTAAACTACCAAATACATAATAATAAATACTAATGGTTCACTCTCTATTTCACCAGAACTTCGCTACACTTAATCACATCTTTTGTTTCTTCAAAGTAGATCTTCTTTTATAATCAACAAGGCATATTCTACTAGGTTAATTAAGCATATGCCAAGAGATTAGGTGTCTTATGGGGTCCCTATGCTTCCCAAGTTAGACATATTCACATTATATGTTGATTTGTCATCAAGGGGTTGCTATCTCACCAACTCCACTCTTTTAATAGTTGTGCTTTTTGATCTACCACATACAAGTATTGGTAGTGATGTCTTTATGCAAGTTAGTGATATGAAACTACCTACCAAATAGTATAGGATCTATTGAGACTTATTTAGCTAGTATCAAAATGTACAAAAGGGGAGCAATTACTCTAAGAGTTTCCTCGCATTGAGATTGGTCTAGTTGGCACGGTCCACATACTTGTTCAAAAGTAGACCCAACAAGAATAAGAGTGAATATATTGAAGATTATATTGTATTAAAAGATAAGGTAGAGATGAAATAATGTCTTTTAATTTATGCCTTAGGTTCATGAATTAAATATCTAACATGTCCATATGAAAGAGAGTAAGTGACCTAGTTTGCAAGTGAGAGAAACCAAGAAGAGATTATTGAGAGTTGCATGAAGAATTAAGTAGATAAGAGCATCATGACATATTAGTGATATATTATTGATGTACTATGAGGTATAAAGACCTAATTGGATATGTTTGAAAACCTGATGAGAAAAGAAGAAGAAAGGAAGACATAATTTATTAAAGAGATAGCTTATTTTCATGTTAAGGATAATTTGAGAGGGATAGAGATCAAAGAGGCCACTATCATTTGTGAGAGGAAAAAAATAAGGTGGAGTGTTTCAGAGTGCTAATTGAGTGGGTGATTGGTCATAAAGGGGTTAGAACCTCTTAACAAGTTAAAGCTTGTTAAATTAGTAGTGGGTGCTAGATGAATTAGTGGTTGGTACTCTTTGTCAAGTTGGTGCTTGACTAAATCTTATTTCATCCATATAGGATAGTATTCTAAGGGTTTTGATAGTGGGTTTTATCCCCCTTGAGGGTTTCCCACATAGATGTTGTGTTGTGATGTGTTCTCATGTTTATGCTTTATATGTATCCTCTCTTTGTGTTGTTACTTGGATGATTGATATTTATATGCATGTAATGGATAACTGATTGAGTTTTATTAAAGAAAATGAATTGTTTTAAGGAAAGTAATTCACCCCCCCCCCCCTCTTAGTGGTTTTGCTTCCAATAATTAGTATATTTAGGAATAATATTCATAATTATCTAGCTAACTTAGGAGCCTATGTGAATGTCATGCCTAAGGGAATTTATTAAAAAACTAGGTTAGCACCTATTAAGTTAGGAGAAATAGTTGTCCAATTGAATAAGTCTAAAGTTAAGGTAGTGGGAAAGCTCTTAAATGTGCATATACAACTATAATATAAACCTAGGGTCTAACATTTTATGAATATTCAAGTAGTGTAAATCCCAGAGGCTTATGAGATGTTATTTGGTAGAGACTAGTCTAAAACCTTAAATGGATACATGGATAAAAAATTATCCCATATGTGGTTGCCTTGGATAAGTGTATCCAATTATATCATTGTTGATAGAGAACCTATAATGAGACAAATGGTCATGTAATATAAGACATTCAATGAACAAATAAATCTAGTATCCTTGGATATGGGTGTTTATACTTTGTCTATAAAATTTGTTGAATGCCTCAAGTTGTTAGGTGTATGGTCCTTTGTAATTTTATGGGGGATGTTCTAGATAAGAATCTAGAGAATGAATTATTCTCATTGACCTTTTAGGTAAATAACACCTAGATACCTATAGACTATAGTTTATTTGTGCTAATAAGTTGGTAAAATATGAGGCCTTGATATTAGGATTGTAGTTTGCAATGAAACATAAGGTTAAATAATTGAAAGTTTTTGTGGATTCTAAACTAGAAGTGAACTAAGTTATTATCAAGTTATAATGTAATATATATTATTCTAACAAATACAAGAACAAAGTATGGGATTTGGTATAAATTTTTAGTGATTTCAATGTCATCCCCATTTTTAGAGAAGAGAAGTAGGTGATTGATTCATTAGTACTTGTTTCTTCAAACCTAACACCCCTAGATGAATTAGGGATTAAAAAAAAAGTAGATATCATTTCATGTCTTTTAGTACCTAAAAATGTGAAAGAATTCTAGGTATTTGACGATGATCACCAAAATTTATAGCCCTTCAGTAGCTTGGGATTATTTGAGACATAAATTATAGATGAGGTAGAAAGAGATGACCCTAAGGGTGATGATTATCACCAAGATAGTACTATGAACCTGAATGAAAACCAATTTAAAAAAGGAATGATATCCCTTGAGATAATTTTTGACCTTAAAAATCCCACATACATACCTAATATACCATTAATCCTAGATCATATGTCCAAAATGATTAATCTAGGATCATCAAACTAGCCATGATATATTCATATTGGCCTGAATTGCACTCCTAAAGAGATTGAACAAATTATAAAAATTTTATTGTAGTTCTAAGAAATTATTTATTATTCATATGGATATATCATAATGTATTTAAACTAAAGGTAATGACCCACACTATCCTACTAAAAAAAACCTAAACACTTTTAGACAAAGGTAACGACTTGTGAATACAATCTTAGAACTATTTATTCACAAGTTCACAAGCTCTTCTTTGTTGGGATAATATTCCCAATTTGTCATTCAACATATTGATGTAGAGAAGTTAGTCAAAAAAATCCAAAACATAATCTTTCACAAACTAATGCAAAGAAGTTATTCAAAAACAACCAAAACACAATCTTTCCTTTTTGAACCAATCTCTACTAACCCTATTGAGGTACTAATTTAAATGTTCATATAAATATAGCATATTTTAGTTAAAATTTTGAGATTTGGATACCCATTATCATCTCTTAAAAACTATCAAAATTTTAGATTCTAACTCAAAAAGGAATGTTCTATGTTTTCAAGATTTTTGTATTCTTAGGCCTCTCCTTATGACCCTCTAGAGACAACTTTTTGGACTTATTTTTTACCACGCAAATACTAAAATAAAAAAAAGTGATTTATATATATCAATTAAGGGTTTAAAATATCATACCAACTTTATAAATACTCAATACATAATAACTTTACCTTTTCAATGACAAAAGTATCAAATGTGACAAATTTGACCTATAAAATGTCTTCTTGAGAGAGTTGTCTAGGCTTATTTGGTTTGAGTTGTGTGTTTTGAGAAATATACAATATTGACTATGTTTTTAATATTAAAATAAATTTTTATTCACCCTATAACATTATTCATTGTCTTCTAATCAAAAATTAACCCAATGTGAATGCAATATTTGTCTTTTTAAATTCACCTACTAGAATAACACATAATGCATAGAATTTGTGAAAATTGATTCTTGTTCTTACTCCTAAAAAGTATGATTAATATTTAATATTTAATTTCAAGGATTAAATTTATATATCATTAAAAAACTCTTTAATATTTCTTTTAAAACATAAGACAACTCAGAACTTGGAGATTATCATTGAAAAGACATATTTTCTTATGTGAGTACATAAAATGTTTATGATAATATTTTTGATTTATAACTATCAACTCTCTCCATTATTATATCATTTAAATATTATTTATTTTCAATTATTAATGAAATATATCTTATAAAATTCACTATATATTCCTGCAAAACCTCTAACTACTTAATAAACTCCTAATGTAGGTCTTGCATAAGCTTGTAATGTATTGGTTTAATAAGATTATTGACCAACATAGTAAAAGGTGAGACCCGAATATATTAAAAAAATTTAAGACTCGTGTATAATATATAAACACATAACATAACTATAACCATTCATGAAAAGAACTAGAATTTTGTGAAAATTCTCCAAAACAAAACATAGCTATTCAAAAATTTGAATTTTGGTAGGAAAGTGCCAAATTTAAATTCTAGCCTACCTAACCTAACCTAAAGACTTGAAAATTATTCACAAGTGTTTGATATGACCTATAATACCTAATAAACTATCAAATAAATCTAAATAACCCATAAAATAAACTAATCAATCTAAAAATGAAAAATACAAACCAAAATTTGAAGCTTGGAATGATGCTCTTGCATCATACTCCCAAGGGGAATAAAATGGACTAATGAACTTATGTTCATGAGGTCTAAAAATTTATTTCCATTTTTATTTATCTCTTATGTTATCCAAGTGGAATCTTCATGAATATGATGTTTCCACTTCACTAGATATTAGAAATACTCCCTATTTCTTGTCTTCTTAACAATCTTTTTGTCCAAGATCATCTCTAGCTCCTCCTTGGCTGATGGAAATTTAGTTTCCCACTCTTAAAATATTTTAACTTATCCTCTAAGTTTTTTATCATTTTCATCACCTTCCTTGATTGGATATATGTCTAAAACATTGAAAATAGGATAAATTCCCACTCCACTAGGAAACTCTATCTCATAGACATTATTAGAGAACTTCTTAAGAACATTGCAATGACCTGACTTATTCATTTCAAGTTTGTTATTCTCACAATTGGGAAACTTTTATTTATCAAGTGAGCCAAAACCAAGTCACCAATGTCAAAATTAACCTCTATTCTCTTCAAATATATATATTTTTGTACTTCACACTTGTTTCTAGTTTCCTTTTCACCTATTCATGTACCTCTTGCATAGCCACAACAAACTCTTTCCATTAAACACTAATTTTATCCATTCTTATCAAGTATCTCCAAATACTCCTCTTAGATGCATACAATACAAGACCTGAAATGGAATCATACCAATGATCCTATTGGAAGAGTCATTGTATGTAAACTTTGCTTGTGGTAGTACCAAATCCCATTACTTGGGATTGTCTCTTTGATAAACACCTTATCAAGTGACCTAAGCTCCTATTAACGATCTCATTTTTTCCATTAGTCTAAGGGTGGTATGCTGAACTAAAATTCAAATTTGTTCCAATCCTCTTACACAAGGCCCTCCAAAAGTGACCAACAAATTTATTACCTCTATTAGATATGATACTGAGTGAAAAGAGATGTATTCTAACAAACTCCTTGAAGAACAAAGTTTTTATGTATGTAGCATCATTGATATTTTAAAAAGGTATAAAGTGTACCATTTTAGAAAACATGTCCACTTATGCAAATATATAATCATAACCTCTTTGAGTTATAAGCAACCCCATTAAAAAATTAATACTGATGGAGTCCCATGACCTATTTAGGAATGGTAAATGATGATGCAAACTTACATTTATTACTTTAAATTTAGCCATTTGATAAACTTTGTATCTTTATACATAGATTCTTACCTTTGCTTACATTCTAGGACAAAATTAATGTCTGGTAAGTTGCTCCAACATCTTATCAAGTCTAAAATGTCCTACCATGATACCATAATGCTTTTATTTGATCAAATTATCCCTCATTGAACTTTTTGTCACACATAACTATATTAATTTTAATAATAAGTCATCTTGTATCATGTAATATAACCATGGTTCTTTGTTCAAGGTGGTTAGATGTTGACAAGCCTTATAGGCTTCTTGAAAATCTTCATCACTCTCATACAACTCCTTGAGAGCATCAATGCCTACACTCTCAACCTAAAATTCAATGACTAATAATGCCCTCCTACTCAAAGCATCAACCAACTTATTACTTTGGCCTTTATTATGTTTGATAGTAAATGTAAAATTTTGAAAATATTTTATCCATTTCATATGTCTCTAATTGAGCTTGGATTGACTAATGATGAATTATGGAGCATGGTTATCTATGAATATCACCAAATCCTTAAGCATTATATAATGTCTCCATTTCTTCAAGGCTTACACCATTTTTGAGAATGCTAAATCATAAAATGAAAAGTCTTTTTAATCATCTTTTAGTTTTTCACTAAAGTATGCTATATACCTACCCTCTTAACTTAATACAACCGCAATGGATACTCCAATTGCATCACACTCCACCTGAAAGACTTTTTTGAAATCAACAAGTGTTATGATGGGATGCTCAATAATTTTTCTCTTCAAGAACTGGAAGATTATTTCAACCAAGTCAATCCACATAAAAAATTTCTTATCTCCTCTAATAATTTTTATGATTGAAGCAAAAATTCCAATGAAATTTCTAATGAGTTTCTAGTAAAATCTTACAAGGCCATGAAAACTTCTTATCTCTCCAATTATCTTGAGAGTTGGCCACTCCATTATGTCTTTCAATTTGTCCTTATCCATCTTCAATACTCCTTGATATATCACAAAACTAAGGTACAATAATTTTGTCTTCATTAATACACACTTATTAACATTGATTAGTAATTTCTTCTCCTGTAACCTTCTCATAACCAAATTCAAATGATTGAGATGTTCTTCTTTGATATGACTATATATCAATATGTCATATGAATAAACTACAACAAACTTACCTATGAATGGCTTAAGAACCTCATTAATGAGTCTAATGAATGTAATAGTTGCATTAGTGAGGCCAAATGGCATGACCAACCATTCATATGACCCTTCATTCATCTAGAAGGCTATTTTCCATTCATCTCCATGTCTAATTCTGATTTGGTAGTATCGACTTTTGAGGTCAATCTTGGATAAGTAGTTTTATCCACTCAAATAATCCATCAATTCTTCAATTATTTATAAAGGAAACATGTACCTTATAGTGATCTTGTTGATTGTTATTGAATCTATGCACATCTATTAGGAATGGTAAATGCATTTCAACCCAAGAATCTAAAGTGTTGGTAAATAAACATCACAAATAAATCTATAGATATGATATGGAAAAACAAGGTAGATCATATATTATTTAAAAATAAATCATAATAAAATCATGCGAGTATAATAAGAAGGCACTTCCTTATATAGGTAAAGTGAAATATAGAAATAGCTAAACTAGCCAATGGGGTATTAAGCCTCACATAGGAAAAACTCAATATAAGAAAAAATAGCTAGATAAGATGCTAGAAAACATGAGAAATACACATCAAATATATACTCTAACACCTCCCATCAAGTGAAGATAGGTATTAACAAAATCCAAAAATGAAATAGTGGCATATCCATAGTACGAGTCTCGATAACAAGGATTGATAAGCTACTCATATACAATATGTACCCATGAAATTAAAATATAATATGTCTTAAGAAAACCCCAAAGGATAATTTATAAAACCCCAAGCATGTCATGCAACTAAATAAAATGAGAGGATCAAAAAGGCTTCATGAAGATGTATACAACTTACTACTGATTCAAAATATACACTAAGTGAAGAATGCCATCCTAAATGTACTAATGAATGAATTATATATGTACCTTAATGTGCTTAGTATACTGATGTTCAACTAGGTTGTAAGATATATGAATTGCACTCTAGTTGTCACCAAATTATAATGGGTGAATCATGTGTAAAGCTAAACTCTATTGACAATTGATGAAACCAAATAATCTACTAACTCACTATAGCTACTACCCTATACTCAACCTCTATAGATGAAAGTGAAATAGCCTAATACTTCTTACACAACCAAGTAATAGGTGAATAACTAAGACAAAATATGTAACCAAAAGTGAAATACCTATCATCAAGAGAACCTACCCAATCTGAATCACTATATCCAACCAACCGAGTAGTGCCTCATAGATATCATAAAATACTCTTGGCATTTTGTCAATAACTATCATGAGGGTCATGTACACACCTAGATATAAGCCCAACTACAAATCAAATTTTAGGGTGAGTATGGGTCAAATGCATAAGAATCTTAACTATCTGTTTATATAATGTAAGTATCACAAAGTGGAGTAGTACAAGAGGTAGTGAGATTCACTCTAGACTAAAAAGGAGAAGGACATAGCTTATAAATAGCCATACCAAAACACTAAATAAGATTAAGGTTATACTTCTACTAACTCAAATATATTCATTTATCTAATTGTGAAATATGTAAACGAAATAAAAATGTAGAAGAATAGGATATGTTATGTTGAACTATGTTGAAAGTGCCTACTAAATAGTCTAAATCTGAGATGAGGAGCTACCTATGAGAATATGATCATCAACATACAGGACCATAATAATAGTGTTTTCAATAAATTAAATATACACTATGGGATTAGAGTGGCCATGAGTAAATCTAGTGGAGAGAAAAAATGAATCCATCTTCTCATACGAAGCCCAAGGGGTCTATTTGAGACCATAAAGAAACCTCCTAAGTTGACAAACAAGAGAAGAATAATGAAAAAATATAGTAGGATTTTTTATGTATATTTCCTCATACAAATATCAATATAATAAATCAATTTTAACATCCATCTAATATACTTGACAACCCTATGATACAATAAGAGAAAGTACAGGGCAAATAGAATCCATCTTGGAAACGGGAAAAAAAGTCTCATAGTATTCAATACCTTTGACATGAGAGAATCCCTTTGAAACAAGATGTGTCTTATACTTTTCAATGGACCCATCATTTGCATACTTCTTGTGGTAAATCCATTTTTACCTAAATAAATTTCTTCCCTTAGAAAGAGTGACCAAATCCCAAGTGTGATTCTTTATCAGTGAAGAATACTCATCTATCATCACATCATCCCACTCCTATATCCAATGAGCTTGTGAAAAACATTATGGATCCCCATATAACTCTTGGCATAAAATTATAGTACCCATATAATGTGAAAAATAATGTCAAGTAGGTGGAAGATCTTATATGAATGGTGATGCTTAAAAAATTGTAGTATATTCCCAGTGGCAACATCAATATGAAGAATATCCTCATCGTCTATAACCTCCTCAGGAATCTCCTAAACTAGCTCCTTAAATAATGAATCCTCAGTAAGAGGTGAATCATTTAAATAAAAAGAAGTCATGGAATAAGATGAAGAGTCATGATATGTGACGTGTTCATAAAATTATACATGAGTTCAAAAATGAACATCATGAGTATTAAGATCTAAAAGATGATAAGCTCCCATGTCTTCACAATACACTACAAAGATCAAAGGTTTATTATTATTATCCAATGCTTTATTTTTATTCATTGTTACAAATTCCCAAGAAAACATCTAAAAGACTCAAAAAAATGAGACGTCTAGTTTGGTTATAGACCAAACCTCTTCCAGAGTCATATGCTCAAGTGTTCAATGTGGTGTGCAGTTTTGAATGTAGTTTTCATAATTATGTACCTCTACCCAATAGATATGAGGTGAGTCCCATGAATTCATCATTTATTTATCCATCTACTTCAAAGTTTGGTTCATCATTTATGATAAGCCATTTTATTAAAATTATGTGAAATATAATGTTGGTGAACAATACCATGGGCTACTAAAAAATTAGATAACTCTCAACTGAAGTACTCCCCCCCCATTATCTTTACAAATATTCTTTATGAAACTTGATGATTATTTCTAAACCAAATCCTTAAAAACTTTGAAGTGATCAAAGACATCACTCTTATACTGGAGAAAATAAACCCAAGTACACCTTGACAAATTATCAATGAAGTTAAGTGCATGCTTATCTCCATTGAAAGGAGGAGTAGGAAAGACCATCAAATCATTTTGTACAATATTAAGTGGTGAATAAGTTCTTATGAACATGACCTTAGGAAATAGATTTTGGTGTTATTTACCCAATTCAAAACTAGGGAAAAATCTATCAAGACATGAAACTATAGGAAGACCCTCTACCATACTATGAGTGCTCAAATCTTTCAAATATCTATAATTGAGGTGTCCAAATCTCTCATGCCAAAGTCAAATCTTAGAATCTACATGAGAAAATAAACACATCCTTAAAGGAGGAGTATCATCAAAACACAAAAAATAATAAAGTTAAGAACTATGATTAACAACACCCTATGTAATAAGTTTTTGTGGCTCTAACAAAGATAAAACTTTAGCACCTTGTGTTGTGAACGTTATTATCTTACCCTGACTAGAATGGCAAATCTGATACACTAAAAGTATATTGGTGGTGATGTCTAGAACATGAAATGCATCATTTATGTGACCACCATCTAGTTTTATATCACCCTTCCCCTTAACAAAAATGAAGGAAGAATCTCTAACCTCAATTGTGGAAGTGGAACTAAATTTAAGAGATACAAACAAATCCTTTGTAGAATTCATATGGTGTGAAGCACTAGAATCTAAAACCCAACTATTTTAAATAGGTAATTGTGATCTTATGAAAACATTAAGAGTTTTCCCATGCTCATGATATGGAGGAGGAGTGTATATATAAAATTTGTGTTTCCTAATGACATCCTCTAAGGATTGTATTCTCTTGAAACACAGACTCTTCATTACCAATCCCCCCATAATAGGAGCAAGATAGGTTAGACTTATTCTTGGTTTCATAATATGGTTTGAGTTTAGATGGGTTAATGTTGGGTTTAGGTGCATTTTGAGATGGAGGAGTGTTTTTTTCTTACCCTTAGATTTTACCGCAGTCTTAGGATGTGAGGCCACTTATGTTTTTTAAGAGGTAGAAGACTCAAGGTGAGATAATTTTGACTCTTCCCTAGTAATTATTTCAAAAAATAAATTTACATATATAATATTGAATGCGGTACCTAAGGCATCCATACTAGAGAAAAATGTAGAAGCAAAGATTTTAAATGTGCCACTCAACTTAGACAAGATCAAGTACACACACTTTTCATCCTATTTATCTCATCCACCCCCTTAAAATATGTCAACAAATGCTTAAAATTTGTGAGGTAGTCTAAAATGTAAGAAATGTCATTTATATTTAGTGAAGTAAGCTCCAATTCAATCTACATTCCCTTAAGTGATCTAATTTCCCAAACAAACCCTTTAACTTAGTCCACATTTTTAATGAAGAATCACACCCATAAAAATGAAACAAAATACTATCACTCACATCTCTCCCAATAAGGCCCATATATTCTTCAAACTTACATTGATGCTGAAAATTTTCAAACTCACATGTAAACTATGGTTATGTGTCATTAATTAGGGACCATAATCCTTTGTGTTTTATGATTATTTCCATTTGAGGTCTCTACATGTGGTAATTATGTGTAGAAACATGATCATAATGGTCAACACTAGAAGTATAATCCATGCTAACTAATCACCAAAGAGTATAAATAATGCAAATGGTACACATAATCGATAGTGAGATAACCCCCCAAAAATATTGTATTTAGGACCCACCACCCCACCCCTACCACCACCCCTCCTTGCCCCCCCCCCAATTTGGCACTTTATAAAAATAATTCATCTTTACAATTTAATAACACCAATAGATAGAGAATATAAAAACAGACACTTTTGGAAAAAATATAACTCAAATATGAGTTATGGTTCAAAAGTTATAATTGTTATGATTTCTTGTAAAATGGGTCAAAAAAAATTAAAAAACACTATAAACTAGTTTTTGAGACAAAAATAGAAAATAACATAATCATCCAACTAGTCATTGGAATCATAATCAAACCATGGACTCAGAAATGCCAACCAATGTGAAAAAATATTCTTTTGGTTAACATTATACTTGCACAATAAAATAGTGCTTCCACTTGAGGCAAAAAATTAGCCTTATAAAAGCAAAAAATGAATGAAACCAATAGTTTTGAGAGAGAAAAAGGAATGCTTACTATTGTTTTTGCTCCATATCTTTCCAAAAGATACAAACTAGCAAATCCAGATTAGTAAAGAAAACTCCAATGTCAAGTTTTCTTCGAATCTAATCAAATCTTTGAAAAAAAAAAGATGGCACCAATGTAGAAAAGGATGCCCTAGCTATTAGATTGGACACTTGTAATTAAAAAAGGCAGATCTGGTCTTTCAATGCAACAACCTCAAAAGTGTTAAGATATGAGTAGAATTTAATGCTCAATCAAGAAATTTTAACTCATCAAAGAAGGTAATGCAAAGCTGATAAAATGCATGTTGGACATCCAAATTTCACCTTTATATTTCAGCACCAAACTTTTCAATATCTGATCCTCCTCCATTGCCAAAATTAGATCTGACAATATAACATATAAAATTTTCAAAAGAAAGATAATAAACACTCAACAATTCAACTATAATGCCTAGCTACAATTTCAATGTTGAACCAAAGGTTGATGCCAAAAATAAATCTCTTCATTTAAAAATAGATCTAAAAGAAAAAGATGAAAATAACTCCAATGCCTTCCTCTATATCTTAATGCATTCTAATTCTTTAGCTCAAAGTGCCAAGATAACATAAGGATGCTAAAATCCTTCCTTTATCCAACACCTCATCTCTTTTCTCCAAGCACCTCTCTCTCACAATTGATCTTCCTCCATCACTTAGACCTAAAATAAAAAAAGGAGACAAAAAAATAACTTAGAAAAATAAAATTTAGGATGCCAAAGCTGAACCATAGGTCAATGCCTCATTTCAATTCTTAGCTTTCAAATCTGAAATGCCACATTTGGATCTCTAGAAGAAAAAAAATGCCTCTTCTTTACAATGTTATTCTCTCTCAAATATTATTATCAAATGGAATGATACACAACATGGAATTATTCCAATAACTTGCTTCAAAGATTAAAAAAATATGCAAAAACACAAAAGGATGACAATAGCACCAAGATCTCCATGCTAGTTTACTACCTCAAAAGCAACAAAAGATTAAAAAACAACAAAATCTTTGAAAATTCTGAAAAGAGGCACCAAATGGCTCCAAGATCTTCTCATACACCTCTCTTTTATCTTCTCTATGACAAGGGAAGGAACAATGACAAGAGGGATATGGAATAAAATTATCTAAATTGCAAGTTAATGGATAGTTTCAACTTATTCAGGGATCTAGTACCATGTTAGGAATGTTAAAGGCATTCCAACCCAACAATCCAAAGTGTTAGCAACAAAAAATCATAAATAAACTACAAATATGATATGAAAAAATAAGGCATATCATATATTATTCCAAAATGACCCATAATAAAATCATATTAGTACATTAGGAATGCACATGCTCATATAGGCAAGGTGAAATATAAAAATACCTCAACTAGCTAGTGTGGGATAAATCCTCACATAGGACAAACTCACTAGAAGACAAAATAGCTAGCTAAGTCATTAGTAAATGTGAGAAATACACGTGAAATACATACTCTAACAACATCCTCCAATCTCCTTCCTTTTTAGGCACTAACACCATTGGCACTACACATGGGATAAGAATATCCTTGACTAGCCTTTTATCCAATAGTTTTTGAACTTGATTTTTGATCTCAACATTTTATTATGGTGTCATATTATTGGCAACCTTATTAGACAAACTTGCTCTTGAAATTAATTCAATGTGATGACTGATTTTCCTTATTGGTGGTAGTTCACTAGGTAGTTAATCAAATATGATATCAACATAGTCCTTGAGCACATACTTCACTTCTTATGGTAATTCATTCACCTTGGTGGATGCTATGAATGTTCTAGGCTTGAGCATCACTACAAATCCTAGCCCTTCTTCTCTCATTGCATTCACAAACTCATTTTCACTTACCACCATTTGGTCACCATATTCTTCTTTCATAGGCAACAAGTTATGGCTTATACCATCCTCCTCCAGAGTGTAAACATTTATCCTTCCATCATGTGATGTCTTCCTATCATATTGTCAAATCCTTTCAAGTAGTAAATGAAACACATCCATTGGCATGATGTAAGAAATACCTTTATATTTATATCTTCTAATTTAAAACTCCACCCAACATTATTCATTAACCAATACTTGTTGCCTTTTTTCTATCCATGAAACTTTGTAGGGATTGTGATGAGGTAGCCTTTTCAACTTTAGTTTATCCACCATCTCAACTAAAACTAAGTTATCTATACTACCTAAATTAATAACCACTTTGAAACATTTACCTTGGAATTTGTAGGAGGTCTTGAAATGAGTCTTTCTTTGTGCAAGTTCCTTCTCTTTAGGTGTCTTGATCAACACACTTCTCATAATCAATATTTCACCTACCACCGGTTCTTCCACATGATATGGAGAGCCACACTCTCCTCTTCTATTCATTGAACAACCTGATTTATATTTTCAATTCTATATCTACTTGACTATTGAACTTATGGAAATTCCCAAAATATATGTCCTACAAATTTATTATACTTGAATAACTTACTTTTTAATCCATTGGATCCTCTTCCTCTTAATGCATATCCACCTTTGAGGTATGGCCTTCTACCTCTAAAGTCACCTCTAGGATTAAAGGACTAATTTTTTGAAGTGTTAGGTTCTACTTGGTTTCTTTTTGAGTTATGTCTTCCTCCTTGCTAGCCTGCCTATACCTCTATTCTAATATGTTTGTATTATATTAATCTTGGCTTTAGCTTTCAATGCTAGTTTATAACACTTTTTAAGAGTCCTAAGGCTAACTAGACTTAGTTCATCATGAAAATTATATCTCAATCCTATAAGATATATAAAAAAAAAATCTTTATCCTCCTCTACATGGATTGATATGATAAAAAACTTATAAAACTCTTATTTATATTCCTTATCACTCATTTATTTTTGTTTCAACATTTGCAATCTTTTGAAAATATTTATTTCATAGTCACATGACAAGAATTTAAACTTCAAATTGGAGACCATCATGTCCTAAGACTTGATCTTTATCTTACCCTTCATTCTTATTTATTATTAAATGAAATACCACTAAATGGATGCATGTACTCTTATCTTTTTATGAGTAAACTTCACCTAGTTCTCCTTTGGAACACTTTCATAGTCAAAGTATTTGTCTAGTTTTACATTTCAGTCAATAAGTTATTCTACATCCAAGCTTCCTAAATATGTGAGAAGTTTCACTTTTAGTTTATACCCATATTTCATTACTACCTTTAATATTCTTTCTATAACTTGTTCATCATGGTATCTAACTTCTTTACCTTCCTCTTCTAGCTCTTGGAGTTCTTCCTCTCTATCACTATCATCTCTTGTTATGATTCCCCTTATTTGAGTAGCCTCTAATGATATACGTCTGGCATCAAAACCCATACTTAGGTTATAAAATTCCTCTAATATAGTTTTAATATTGGCTCTATTCCTTCTAGGTTGAATCTTTAATTTGCACCTTTCAATCTACCTGACCAAAACTCACTCTACAAGTTAGCTAATGAACACACTATTAATTCACTATTATTATCTAAGAGTTTAATTTTTTTTTCAATCTAACTCAAGTGTAAAACCCACTATAATACCAAACTAATTTAGATAAGTTACTCAAAAACAACCAAAACATAATATTTCCCAAACATATGTAGAGAAGTTAGTCAAAAACAACCAAAACATAATCTTTCCTTCTTGAGCCAATCTTTACTAACCCTCTTGAGGCACTAATTTAAATGTTAATAAAAATAGATAAGCTTACATAATATAAAAATATATATTTATACACCTAGTATCATCCCTTAAAAACTCTTCAAATTTGAAATTCTAACTTAAAAGAGAAGTTTCTACGGTTTCAAGATTTTGGTATTTTTAGGCCTCTCCTGGTAACCCTCTAGAGATAGTTTTTTGTACTTATTTTTTACCAAATAAAAATAAAAATAAAATTATTTTCATATTTAAAATAATTTTTTATAATAAAAAACTAATTTTTATACTCCAACTCACTATGCAAGTACCAAATCTCAATCCTTCACTTTGACAATTAGGTATCTTAGGTCCAACACAATGTTTTGGCTATAAACAACTCCACACATGAAAAATTGAAAATATAGTGTTTTATTAACCTTTAAAATGGAAAATTTATGATATTTACTAAATTTAATCATATTTTTCAATCTCCTTATACCCAAACCATGAAATGGTCTAAACTCTTCACTAACTTCTTTACACAGGCCGAGAGAGAGAAAAAGATTAATTTCAAGATTAATGAATGTTTTAAGGGTTTGATTTGAATTTTTTAAGGTTTTTTAAAAAAAATTAAATATTTTTTAGATGATAAATTTACCTTTTTAATGACAAAAGTATCAAATGTTGACAAATCTGACCTGTAGAATTTCTTCTTGAGAGACCTGTTTAGGCTTGTTTGGGTTGAGTTGTGTGTTTTGAGAAAGATAAACTCTTGAATATGTTTTAAATATTTAAAAAAATTATCATTCATACCATGAAATTATTCATTTTATTATAAAATTAAATAAATCCAATTTGAATGTAATATTTGTCTCTTTAAACTCACTTGCTAGAATGACACAGAATTTATGCAAACTGATTCTTTGTTCTTCCTAATGACAAGTATGATGAAGAGTGACTATTTTATTTAAAGTATGAAATAAATATATCATTATTAAAATATTTAATATTTATTTTAAAACACATTATAACTCAAAACCTGGAGCTTATCATTGAAAGGACATCTTTTCTTATGTGAGTACACATAATGTTTATGACAGTCTTCTTACTTTGTAATTGTAAACTCTATCCAATATTTGGGCCTTAAAATTTTATTTTTTTATTTTAAATTATGAATTAAATAAATATTTTATGAATCATTTTATATTCCTAAAAAACCTCTAACTACTCAAGAACCTCCCAACGTATGTCTTGCATAAGCTTACAATGTATTGGTTTAATAAGATTATTGACCAACATAGTAAAAGGTGAGACCCAAAATTATTAACACATTATAAGACTCATTTATAAAATATAAACACATAATGAAACTATAACCATTCATGACAAATGATATAATTTTTTGAAAAGTCTCTAAAACTAAACATAACTATTCAAAAATTTGAATTTTAATTTTGGTGGGAAAGTGCCAAATTCAAATTCTAGTCTATGTAACCTAATATAAACATTTTTAAATGATTAATAAGTGTTTTATATGACATATAAGATCTAAAAAACTATTTAATCAATCTAAATGATCCATAAAATAACCTAATCAATCCAAAAATTAACAATACAAACCAAAATTTTAAGCTTGGAGTGATGCTCCTACATCACTTGTAACTAACTTAGTACCCATTCATAATAAAAATTGATAAATTTGACTATGTGTTTATTTTATAAACTTGAACCAAGATTCAAACAAAGATGAATTACCTCTATCATCTCTTGATGAGGTAATTCATATGTTAAGTGGATCGTAGATGATATCCTTCTTAAATAGTTTTTTAGTATATAATCAAGTTATAGTCAACCCAAAAGACAAAACAAAAACTTGATTTAAAACCAAGTGGGGCACCTTTGCTTATTATTATTTTTTATTTGGCCTTATTAATGTAGGAGCCACCTTTTAGAGAGCTATGGACTTAACTTTTGAGGGTTTGATAGGTAAATGTATTATTATTTACATGGATGACTTGACTATTTGTTCAAAATTCAAATATGATCATATTCACCATCTTTACAAGATAATAAAAAGGTGTCAAAGGTGTGATATCTCACTTAACCCAAAGAAAAGTGTATTTTCTATTATTCAAGGTAAGCATCTTTGTTACATCATCATGAAGTAAGATATTTATATCGACTCTAAGCATGAAAATGTGATTTATAAAATACCCTTCCCTAACAAAAAAAAGGAATTAAAATATTTATTTGATAAGATTAACTTGATATGAAAATTCATTTCTAGTTTTGTTGAGATATTTAAACCTTTCAATGTAATTTTGAAGCATGAAGCAAAGGTAGATTGAACTCATTCAACAAGAAAAGCCTTCCAATAGATCAAAGAAGATATTATGTAGGCACTAGTCTTAATTATCCCAAATTACATGAAGGAATTATACCTTTATTCATTTTCTTCTAAGAACATCATAGTTGTAATGCTCACCCAAAATCTAGATGAAATTGAGCACCTAATGAGCACAAACTTGAAGGATTTAGAGATGAAGTATTTTGCATTGGAAAAGATTGCTTAGTTATCATCCATGGCCTAGATATAAATCTAATATTGGGTTAGAATGCGATAGGACAACACAAAGTTCCATGGATGGCAAGGATACAAGAATATAACCTTGAGATAGACCTATCAAGTTGGTTTGAGTCCAAGATCTTACTTAAATGATCACTAAAATCAACACAAGGATCATTGTGGTGAAATTGGACTAGTTAGAAATGGTCCATCAATATTGGTATGATCCAATTATACACTACCTCATTTATGGAAATACTCTTCTAGGACTTAATTATACATATAAAATAACTCTTAGGATCAAAGCATCCCACTACATGCTAAACAAGGGAGGGTTCTAGAGAAATAGCTATGAAGGCATCTATATCAGATGCCTATTAGAATAAGAAACTAAATAAGTCATGGATATATTTCATGATAAACTAGCCACTGGTCATCCCTTATGGGCTATAACTAAACACAAAATTTTATAAGTAGGGTACTATTGGCCCACCATATTCAAGGATGCCCATTCTCATATCCATACATGTCATCAATGCTAAACCTTTACCAATAAAGAAGTTCATGTAGCAATGCCCCTTCAACTT
>JARHVA010005760.1:692500-760000 GCA_037957365.1 Torreya grandis
AACATTCCTTATTTCCTTTCTTCCCTTCTAAAACACAAGTTCTAGTTTCTTTTACTTTATTAGAAAAAAGTAAAAATTGTCTTATCTTGATTTCACTTTTGAAAATCAAAAGTATTCATCCTAGGCTTAGGATTTGCATCATCATATCTCATCTAGGTACATCTTAGTTATTTTGTATTCATTTGAAAATACACCAAAAAATTCATTTTAGATTAAAATTAAACTTACATCTATAGTTTGTTTGTATTGATTAGCTCACATAGCTTAATATAATCAAGTAAATTAATCATAGTATCACTTCTTATCACACACATAAGACCAAACCACATACTCAATTAAACATTGACATAAGGCTTGATTAGGATTTCATCAGCTAATGATCACTATTCCTCGCCTATCCTACTTAGATTTCACCACCAAGGGGAGAACTAACTTAGTATGATGGTTAAGTATAATCTTTAAAAATTTGATATATTATGGGTAAGAACTCGACACCATTATTCCTATGGTTTGTGAAGTGAGGGGGTAGGCCCAAATATCAAGCCATGTACCATGTTCTAGTATATACCTTGAGAGCCTTTAACTACTTAAAACCATCCTTAGACATCTCCTTCTATTACTTACTCTACAAGCCCAAATTTGATCTTCATAACTTGTTTAAAATTGAGGCATAATCCAAAAGAGAGATATTAAAGTATCTTAGGAATGTATTCAATTTAGTGTATGCATTGTTTTTCTTGAGATATTTTTATTCTTTTTGCTTCTCTTTTGAGTTGTGAAATCACTTGTATCTTTATTTTCCCTTCCTTACATGGTTTTCACTAGACAAAAAATAAGAAACCAAACTAATCGAGATCAAACCCCCAACTACCCATCTTCCTTTTCTTCATCCATGGAGTACATCTTAGATATAGAGGGTTCTCCTCATCTTTATAAAATGCATAATATCCCTTTAATGGTTACCTGAGGTGATACAAATTTTGCCACCTTTCTGGATAACAACCCCATAGCCCTCTAATATTACCTTAATACCATATCTCACTATAATCCTACTTCAATTCCACCTATTGATCCACCCTATGGTATGTCATCCCATCTTATATGTAGTACCTCTATTTCCCCCATTTTGACCCAACCCTTAGTCACCTAGGAATCTTCTTCTACCAATAATCCCTCCAATACCACCATCTAAAACCAACCCACCCAACCAACCAACACCCAAATGCCTTCCACCCCAACCAATAAGTCTTCTAGTATAGGAGAAACCCAATATTTGGGCACCTATACCCCACTTACCATTAGAATACCCTTTATTAGTTTTTCCACCCTTCCTCTTATGTCCAATCCACCAATCGCCACTCCATTCTAAAGCTTGGTGGTTTCCATACCTTCTAACCTTACACCCATTAGTACCAAGGTTACCACCCATCCTTAACCTATCAACAAGACTATACCTCCAACCTAAACCATGCCAATTCCTCAACAAGTGCCCATTGTACCCAACCCAAGGTATATTCTTAACCCATAAGGGTATATGGATCCACCTTCTACCCAACCTCCTATATCCACTTACCCATACTTGGCATCCTCTCAACCACTTGTGTCTATATACCAATATATGGAAATATCTCAACCTTGTACTAATGGATAAGATGAATAATTTGAAGTCATCTATTTCTTGTGCCCACAACTTATTATCATATGATCAAATTTACAACAAACCAATTCATCCATCTATCCTAATCCGACCTTATCTCCTTAATGGGAACTTCTGAAGTTTTCAAAATTTTAAAACAAGGAAGATCCTCAAAAAAATCTTAGAGAAATTATATACTCTATCTATTTGATTGCTTATGATGATGATCTCCTTATTTGCACTTTTCCCATCTCCCTATCTAGTCTGATATTAGATCGGTACAGTTTATTACCAAGCATTCCTTTTTTTCTTTTGCCTAATTAGCTCAAACCTTCTTAGATCATTTTTCCATAAATATATCTAAGACATTTTCCATTACTGATCTCTACTTCATTCAGAAATTTGAGAATGAGTCAATTATTGATTTCATATCCCATTGGAGAGGTTTGATAAACTAACTCTCTTTTTCTTTGCCCCAACTTGATCTGATTGAGATTTTCTCTCAGGCTTGTGTGAAACATATTTCCTCCACTGCAGGTTTAGAATTTTAATACCTTTGATGAGGCTTTCACCATAGCACAAAAATTAGATATTAGAGCCATTAATGAGGGGAAGCTAAAATTGAGAAACAAGAATTTTAGTTTCAAGTAAAATGAGACTTCCTCCTCTAAAATGTTAGGTGTGGAGCCTAATTATTTCTAGGAGTTGAGGTTAAAATTCTGATGTTATTTTAGCTAGGTTTGGATCCCATTCTTTGAATCCCTCATGGTGTGGGGTTAAGGGGTTGCATGACCTAGAATTTCTTTTATTAAAATTACCTTGTTAAATTGTAATTTCATAGTCAATCTAGGCCATTGATCAAAGGTTTACATATCTAATGGTAGATGTTATATTTAGGTGTTTTTCACCCTAAAATGTATGGATATGTGGCTAAGATGGATTATTGTGATAACTTAAATGAAATATTGTACATAGAGAGGAGGTAGAAAAGGTAAAGAGGTGTAAAAGGGTTTGTTATAGGATTTTGTTTCTCCCTTGTATTGTTGGAAACAATATACTGGACAAGTTTGGTGGATGTATCCCATCTTGGTTGAACCACATTAAATTTGTCATCTCTTGTTATGTACATGTTCATGTTTATGTTTTGAATGTTTAATTAATTTTTTTCATAGTTTATCTTGTATGAGATTTGGGGATAGATCTAGGTTTTAATTTATCTTAACACAAAACCACAAATCAATCCAATACTAACACCAAAACCAAGGGAACCATGAATGTAGTTATCCTTAAAACTACCCCTCCTCTGGGTGTTACCTAACCCAACTCTTCTAATTCTTCCAACCAAAATACTCAAAACTAAAACTATATTAACCAAAAGTAATACACTCCACTAGGGGAACCATATGCTTCAGTATTGGAAATTTTTTTGAAAACAAACATCATACAACTTCCTCCAATTAAACCCCCACATTAATTTGATTCCTCTTGTCCTACACTTGGTTAGTGTAAGGAAAAAAAATTATGTGCCTTTCACCATGTCATGGGGTATGATGTGAGTAGGTGCAATACCGTAAAAATCATTGTCCAAGGGTTGTTTGACAAGGGGGAAATTGTGCTAGATAATCCCAATGTACCCCCAAATCAATCACTTGACATATTTAGATAACCTTTTCCAAACCATGTCCCTTTGATATAGGAGGATCTATATTTTACTCCAAAAATGAAGTCTTCAGATTGTAGGTTGATCATTTTCATGATGAAGGGATCATTGAGATATTTCTAGTGTATATCACAGATCACAAAATGGAGCCCATATGTGTGAGTTATGCTCATAGAAGATCAAAATGAATAAGTAAAAAAATAGGGTTTAGACGTCAACAAGTGATAAGTGATCAATAATCGATGAGTGAACAATAAGTGGCAAGAGGAGATTAGACCACATGGTGGGTCCTCAAGCCACCACATGGATTTACACTATTCACTATGGTCTTATTTTGAATATTATGTAATTAATTAAATTTTATTCCAAAGCCCCTCAAAATTATAAGACCCTCCAAACTTTCCAATGTGAGATTAAGATTAACATAGACCAACAAAAATGTAGAAGAAGGGATTTAAACCATGGTGCTTGGGATAAAAGGATAAGGGTTTGACTGATGTACCATGGAGCTCAAATAGTATATAAATGGGATGAGATTATATTTTAATCCAAGTTTGGATGTGAATAGTGTTATTCCAAGGCATGTTTGAGAGTGGTAGAGAGACTTAGAGTATTTTAATTTGCCTCAGACTTTGTAAATGGTTTGGGAGTAATAATATAATAGATTTAAAGTTTGTGAAGATGATTTTGAAGACTTATGATTATTGTTAATCAATTTTCTATATAATTAATAATGAGTGATCCCCCACTGGAGTGGATTCAAATATGTAGGCTTTATAGCTGAACTCCATTATCAAATTGTGTGGTATTATCTATTGATTTTTGTCTTATTTATTTAAACTCTTAAATATTCCATCAATTGTGAATTACTAAAAAATTCTGTAATAATTCAAAATGTTGATTTTAAGTAAATCATTATGTGAAGGTTTTGATCAATTGCAAGTGTGTTTTATGCTACTATGACACTTGTTTGATTACAATTATGGATCATATTTTTGGTATCAGTAGAGAATTTATATTTAACTATATGGATTGCTAGTGTATGTTGACAAGGTCAAGATCTAGGTAGGGTGAAGGAGAATGGGTAAAATATGATCTAGAGATTAGATCAAGATGCTGTAGAAATAGGACATGACTTTGAGTCTGAATGAGATTTTTGATAATCCTTCCTGGAAATGAAGGACATGGTCTAGTAAATTTACGATAAATGATGAATTAGGATGGATCATGATGGAGGCGGTAAAAATTATGAGAAACCTTCCTCCTCTTTGAGTGATGGTAAAGACAAAAAAACTGTTGAATCTCTTCCTTCACTAAAGCTAGATAACTAAATAGATTAATTTGAAGTATATTGTAGTGTCCAAAATATTATAGATGATGAGGATAAAATTCATTTGTCTACTCTTCGAATGGGAGGCATAGATCTCATCTGGTGGGAGAGTACGTTGAAGGAAAATGAGATTAACATAGGTAACTCAATTTCCACTTAGATTTAATTTGTTGATGCACTCAGAAAGCAAATTTATCCTTTAGGCTATATGTAGTAAGTCATGATGGATTGGTAATCTTTAAAACAAACTAAAGGCCAAAGTGTTCAAGATTATACACAAGAATTTAGGAAAAAGGCTTTAATTTTGAATATTCCTCTTTATATACAGGAAACACTACTTAAGTATATAGGTGGGTTACATAGTTACTTGAAACACATGATTATGGTACTCAATCCCACTAGTTTATATGAAGAATGTGTTAAAAACATTCATTTAGAGGCTAGAGGAAAATAGACAACAAAATATTTTCCTAAGTTTAAAACTAAGCAATCTGATGTTAAGCATTCTAAAGGGAAAATTTTTGGTAAGGGTAAACAAAAATCCACCATTACTATTTATAAAGAAGATGGTAAGCCATTTTTAAATCATTTTAAGATAAATCATGATGAGTCTAAGTGTTGGAAACTACATACTAAGTTATGTCTTTTTAATAGGTTTAAGAAGAAAGATAAGAAATATAATACTATAGTTCAGAATCTGGGTTCAGATTATGGGGATGAAACTAAGATCATAGATATGCGTATGTAAAATTGTTCTTCTCTTTCTATCACTAAATCATCCAATTTTGCTTCCTCTTTAAAATAAAAATTTGTGCATGATAATAAGAAAATAAATGAGTTGTTCCAAATTAGGTTTATTTCAAAACATACTAAGATTGACACTCTATTTGATAGTGGGTCATAGGAAAATTTGATTTTTGAAGAGATTGTTAAAAAGTTGTGCTTAAAAAGAACTTCCCATCTGAAATCCTATCCACTTGGTTGGGTGTGTGATGATACAAAACTACAAGTAAACAAAACTTGTAGATTGAAATTTGTCATCACATCCAAATTAATGGATGAAGTTGATATGTCCCTCTGGACATGTACAAATTTTTTTTAGAAGTCCTTATCTTTATGATAGAAAAGTAATCTTCTATAAGGAAGAGAATAAGTAATTGCTTGTAAAATATGGCATTAAATATATATTCATAGAATATCATGTTAAGATGAGTCTTTCCTTGGTTACAAAAGGGAAAATGAAAAGACTAGTCAATTCAAGAAAGAATTTTTGTCTCATGTTGATTACTTCTAAGGAAAAAGAATATTTCTAGGCTATGGAAAATTGTGATCCTAGGCATAAGAAAGAATTGGTTAAAATAATTTATAGTTATGATGATGTGTTTTAGGATCCCAAAGTCTACCCCCTAAAAGGGGAGTTTAACATGAAATTTAGTTGTTACAAGATTCTCCTCTTCCTGACATTGGCATGTACAGGTTATCAGTGGTGGAAAATAAGGAAATCAAGAAGTAGGTAATGGAACTTTTAGAAAAGAGTGTTATTCATCTTAGTATATCTCCTATTGGTTCACCTATCATTTTGGTGCCAAATAAAGATAACACATGGTAAATGTGTGTTGATTTTTGTGCTTTGAATAAAATTACTATTAAGAATCGTTACCCTCTTCCTCATATTGATGATTTGCTAGATCAGTTAAGAAATGTTATCTATTTCACTAAGTTAGACTTGAAAAGTGGTTATCATTAGCTTTGGAATAATGATGGTAATATTTGGAAAACTAATTTTAAGATAAAACAAGGATTATTTGAGTGTCTTTTCATGCCTTTTGGGTTATGAAATGCACTAGCTACATTCATGCGATTGATTAATGATGTTTTTAGGCCATTCCTTGATGAATTTATTATAGTCTACTTAGATGATATATTGATCTTCAGTCAGTCTAAGGAAGATCATGTGATTCATATTAGGAAAGTCATGGATATGTTAAAAAGGGAGAAACATTATTTGAAATTGTCTAAATGTGAATTCAATAAGACCTCTTTGGTTTACTTGGGTTATATTGTAAGACATGGTGAATTGATAATTGATCTTGCAAAAGTGGAGGTTATAGTTAAATGTCGTAAAACCAATAATGTAACTAAGGTTAGAAGTTTTCTTGGTGTATTATAATATTGGATAAAACTCATTGCTAATTTCTCAACTATTACATCACCCTTGCATTCTTTGACTAGTACAAAAATGGTTTTTTAGTGGGGAGGCAAACAACAAAGGGCCTTCGAGACTTTGATTAGTATTGCTCCTATCTTGGCACTTCTTGATTTGAAATAGTCATTTGAGATCAAGACATATGCAAGTGATTATGCTATGGGAGATACTCTAATGAAGGAAAGAAGCCAATATGCTATCATTATGAGACCTTCACAGGTGCAAAAATAAAATATTTGACTTATGATAAGGAATTATATGCATTGGTTCAAAGTATTAAAAAATGGAAACATTACTTGATAGGCAAGGAGATAGTGATACATACAAATCATCAGCCCCTCTAGTATCTCTAATCATAGGCCAAGATACAATAATCTAGGCATTTTTATTGGATGAGTTTCCCATAGAAGTTTCATCTTGTGATCAGGTATAAGAGAGGTATTTAGAATAAAGTTGTTGACATACTTTCTAGGCTTCCTATGATAGTTGCATCTATTCTTTTACAACATAGTTCTTTTACTCATAAAAGTTATAAAGAATAATATGTTGATGATGTTGAATTTAAGGATGCATATAAATACTTAATGAGAAGAAAATAGGTAGAAGAATTAGACTATCATGTGCATAATGGACTTTTGTATTATTTGGGTAAACTTTGCATTCCTCAAAATGAAAGGGTGCACATGATTAGGGAAGCACATACTTCTCTTATTTTTGGTCATTTTAGAGTTGGTAAAATGGTTTTACATTTGATAATGTATTGTTACTAGCCTCATATGTAGGAAAATGTTTCAAAATATATCAATGGGTGTGTTCTTTATCCCACAAGAAAACCTAGTAATAGGAAATTGGGACTTTACACTCCCTTACCTAATCCTACTCATCCTTAGCAAAGTATTTCGAAGGATTTTGTAGAGTTTTACCTATATCATGGAGAAAACATGATTAATTGTATGTGGTAGTGGATATATTTAACAATATGTGTTTTTTGATTCCCTGCACTAAGCAAATTATATGGGAAGGTACGTCACACTTATACTTTCAACATATATGGGTTCATTTTAGTCTACCCACTTCTATTGTTTTTAATCAAGATTCTTGATTTCTTGGGGAATTTTGGTCAACACTATGAGAATTGATGGACACTAAGTTGAATAAGATCACTGCATTCATCCATAGATCGATGGTCAAATAGAGGTTGTAAACCACACAGTGGTCTATTTGCTTAGGGGTTATTATAGTAAAAATCCCAAGTTATGGGATGAGCATTTATGTTACTATAGACACAAATATCATGTCAACCCATGACCATCTCCTCAGAGATTGTGACTATCTCCTCAAACCATGACCATTTTTGAGACAACATTGCCTTGGTTGTTTTGATTGCATATGCTACCTCACAAATAGTTAGCAAATTGTCTGCGCCCTTCACACCTATTGTCAGATCATGACCAAGTTGATTCCTAATCTCTGTGACATTTTCATGTTTTCTAAGAGCACTTCCTAGCCTAGATACTTAGAACACGATGACCATTGGAGCTACAGCTTTGATCGATATAACCCAATCAGCTACCACTAATAAGCTGGGGACCAGTTACTTTGATTTTAGTCCTCCTCGACCATTGGAGCTATAACTTTGATCATTTTAACCCAATCAGCTATGACTAAAAAGCTAGGGACCAGTTATTTCAATTTTAGTCCTCTTTGACCTTGCTTGTGACAATTTGACCTACCTATCAAGTGAAGTGGTATACATGTAATCTCAACTATTATAGCATTCACACTCCAATCTCACCCTATCCATCCACTACCTATCAAATTGGCACCTGATTTTAGATTTCCTTCTCTCGATTTCCACTTTGAGGGGGAATAACTCATCCTATACCTGGGGTAACCTACATCTATTTTTGTCTTACAATTCATCAAGAACAAACCACAAGACAAAAGGGGAAAATGTAGACACTAATATCGTGTCAACCCCCCTTGGTCCCCTTCTAAATGTTTACACTCCTAACCCACACTTGAACCCCTTTTCACCTTGGACACCTCACCTAGACACCTTACCCTAAGACCATTTCTTACCCTATGAGTCACCCCAAGACTAGGTCTTCCAAATCCTAACTACCCATGACCTATTCTCACTCCCTAACCAACTCTTGTGCCTCATAAGCCCATGTTTTGATTGTTCTCCAATGGAAAAGGCACTTGATGGGTGGAGAAATGGGCAAAGAGCTAAAAATAACACTTTTACCTATTCTCCATCGACTGACGTCGGTCAACCCATGGCTGATGCTAGCGTGATCACCGACATTGATTACATAAGCTAAGCTATAAAAATTGAGCTACCCCCCACCTCCTTGCACATTGACACACACACTCTGATCTCAAGCATTAGAATTCAACTATCATCCTCTTGGCTACTGAAGCTCTGCACAAGTCATTCTAAAGACTGGATTGAAACATTGTATAAGGACCTCAACATTAGCCACAATAAGAATCTCCATTTTGACACCCCTAGGTCATCACCATAAAGCTAAGTATTTTGCTTCTCATTTTATTATTTTAGAACACATTGGTAATTAGTTTCCATTTGATATTTCTAAATATTGTTAAGAGGCCTGACTTCTTCCATGGAGAGGCTGAAAGGCCTTCCTCTTATTCTCACCCCTTTACACACCAACCCTCTACTTTTACCCTTCATTAGACCTCATCCACCTTCCTGAAACCCTACACCAACCTCTAAACTACCAAAAAACCCCTGTGTACCCTAGAAATATTTTGAAACCCATCTAAGGCCCACTGCCCCAACTGACATCAGCAATATAACCAACGTCGACACCATTCAAAGACTGATCTCGGCAGACAAACCGATGTTGGCGATTGTATTCTTGACTAGCAAACTAGAAACCTATCCAAACAGCCCATAGACCAAACAAAACCTTCGCCCAACTTTCTAAAACATTTAGAGACACACAAACTACAATCAGGGAATAGGTACACAACATTATACCTTTCCATTTCTTTAAGTCTTTTATCATTTCTTTTTATACAACACTCTTTTCTTTAAATAGTGGACTATCATCCCTTACAAAGCTTCATGCTTATGGGACTGAGCATGTAGTTTGACAGTCCACCATATCGTCTTCTAACATTTTCTTGTTTAAGTCTCTTTCTTATTGTAGGTGTTTCTTCCACAGCCAAAGAGGAGCTCCCACAAAGCTTGGATACGGTGCACACTAAATCAGGGTAATGTCAAACCCTCAACCTTTTACCTTTAGTTTCTTCCTTAAATCAATTAGTGAAAAATGTAGAGAAACATTCTGGCACACCCGGTGGGACCCCTAGAGTTTTCCTTGGGTTAATTCTTCTTCTTTTAGAAAATCAAACTTTCATATAGATGCATTAGAAAAATATTCTTTTCTTGCATCCTCTCTTCTATCTTTTTGTTTTGAAAGGAAATCATTAGTAGAAGTTAAAAATAACATCTCTTTTTCTTCTTGTTACTTTTTGTATGCATCATAGTGTAGTGAAAAACTCATACTCTTTACCTCTTCTCCATTTGTTTGCATTTGAATAACATATTTCAATTTGGGTTAAAAACTACTGCATTTCATTCTTGCTTGGATGCATATTTAGCCCACCTAGTAATTAAAGCATTATGAATGAATTGTAGTGCACAAATGTTACACAACCAAACCACCATCACTTCAAATTAAACACATAAACTTACTTGAGACAAGGCCCATCTAGGATTTCATCACCTAACAGATACCTTACCCCACCTGGTGGTCCTACTTGGATTTCACCACCAAGAGGACCCACTCTATTCTCTGGTAGAGTATAAACTATAGGGAAGGTATATTTTGGCTAAGCAGCCTAGCTTGGCTCTGGGTTTGTGAAGTGAAGGGAGCAAGCCCCAACACTAGGCCATGTACTAAACCTAACATAGATCTTTGAGCACCATAACATAACCTGAAACTAGCCATAGACTTCCTCTCTAGGACCCATTCTACAAGCCCAAATCCCAACACATTCTCTTAAGGCATAAGCCACCATGACTTTAAAACTCATTCCTAGGAATTTAACATTTTAGAAGTTGCTTGCCTAATCATCTATTATGTTATTTTTATCTGAGTGTTTGAGCTAGTAAAGTCATACCATTCTGAAGTCCAAAACAACTCAGAATATCTTCTTCTTCCAAAAACTATTAATTTTTTGTGTTTCTAGAATTACAAAGAAACCGACATCGATTTCTCAACTGACATTGGCAACATTTTCTAACCGATATCGGTTAAACAACTGACATCGGTCACTATCAATAAATTTTCTTTCCAAACAACAAGCTTAAAACCCAAATTTCTTGTTGTTTAATAGAAATTCTAGTTTTTTGAAACTAAAACACACAGTTTTTGAAACCTGAACCTTTTCACCTTAGATGGTCCTGACACCTAGTCAAGCCAAATCTCTTATTGACCACATGAGTCAACAACCACTCCCACCTTTGCCCTTCATGCCAAGTCATATAATGGAGTATACTTCAAACACCAAGCATACTCCTATCTAGCCTACCCCTAATCAACCTCCTATTATTCTTGAAGGGGATCAAGAATTTAAGATATTCCTTGACCACAACATCAAGGCTCTCCAACACTATCTCGCTAGAAGCCAAACCTGAGATCCTTTAGGTAACCCTATTTATGGGATGCCAACTTATTTAGTTGAAGTGGAAATGATATCAATAGCATCTAATACCCAACCTATGGTCACTCAAGCCATTGCCTTGACTAGTATCCCAACCATGGCCAATGTTCAAGATTTGGCCTCCCCTTCTATCTTTTTTGGCCCTACCTCCATCAGGGTTTCCATACCCCCTTAACTGCAAACAATTCAACCAAGTTCGACACCTTTCTAGAACTTGATTGTCTCTATCCCATCCACTCTTGTGCCCATAAACATGAGAGTGACCACTTATCCATTAATTAGTGTTGTCACCATTCAACCACCAATGGCAACATCTAGTCAAGTTGTGCCCTCCAACTTCATGACACAAGCCCCCATGGTTTTGACATTGGCCCCTACAATGAACTATCAGTATGTTACACCTACACAAATGCAGCCATGTATGCCATATGCCCTTTCCAACACCCTCTAGGTACCCTATAGTTTAGGGGGTGCCCCTCATGCCAATCCATCTACCAATCTAATTAAGATGTTGATGGATAAGATGTCCAACCTTGAGACATTTGTTTCAGGTTTAAGAAGTGTTCTTTCGTATGAACAAATCTACAACAAACCTATCCACCCTTTAGTTCCTATTCGACCATACCCTAGCTAGTGGGAACTCCTAAAACTTACTCGATTTCAGAGTAAAGAGTACCCACAACAACATCTATGAGCGTTTAGTCACGCTTGCTACCTCATAACGCATGATGATGCATTATTACTTCACACATTCCCCATGTCACTATCTGGCACCACCCTTGATTGGTATAGCTCCATTACCAGTCATTCTCTCTTCACCTTCACTCAACTCACTTAGCTATTCCTCGACAATTTCTCAATCAACATCACCAAGAAGGTCTCCATCATAGACCTTTATTTCATTAGACAATTTAATGATGAATCAATAGTAGACTTCGTCACCCATTGGAGAGGTTTGATCAACCAACTCTCCTTTTCACTATCTCAACCTGAGCTCATTGAGCTCTTTTCAAGAGCATGTACCAAGCACATTTCATCTACTCTGTGGGTTCAAACTTTTTGCACATTTGATGAAGCTTTCACTATGGCCCAAAAGCTTGAACTCTGCACAGTCGAAGAGGATAGGGTCAAATTGCATAAAAAAATACCAATGCAAAATCTAATGACCCTTCTTCTTCCAAATCTTCTTCTTCTCACCCCAAATCCAAGGGATCAGTGAACACTGTGGTCCTTAGGTCACCATCTTCTACTACAACTAACCAATCTGAGCCCTCCACATCACAAAACATCACAAGAGAATTCCAACAATGGTATGAACAATGATGATACACTCCAATAGGAGAATCATATGCTTCTGTATTAGATAAATTAGTGAATCAGGGAGTCCTTAACCTTCCTCAAATCTGACCGGTCCAATTTGACCCCTCATGAGCCATCCCTGCATGGTATTAGGAAAATGACTTTTGTAACTATCATCGTGCCAAGGGTCATGACACAGATAATTGCAAAACTTTAAAAAACATTGTTCAAGACATGTTAGACAAAGGGGAACTTATTTTGGATAACCCCAATGCGTCAGCCAACCAAAACATGGATGTCTTTAGGAAACCATTAACTAACCATCCCCCAAGTCAAAACATTGTTTAGACCATGGCTAATGACCCTCAAGAACACAACATACGCACGGTCAACACAGTCTTTCCTTTCATTCCTAACCAACCTCTCCCACAATCTGAAGAGGTTAGTCAACCCATTTCTCCACCATTGGTAGAAGAGCCGATTTTACCCATACCACCCCTACGCAATGAAGAGCTCCCTTTGCCTCATCCTCTTCCTTGCGTGGATGAACTCATTTCACCTGTATCACCCCCATGACATCAAGCACCTCTTCCACCCATTCTTCTACCTCGTGAGGATCTTGTATTACCTGTTCCTCTTGCCCCCACCTTCCCTCTTCTTCTACCATTGGAAGAAGTTACCATTCATACCCCATGCCCTCATGTAGAAGGGGCCATCATCCCTCTACTTGACCCTTTAGAGGAGCCTTCCTCTCTTATTTTTCCTCCACTGATGGAGGATAGTTCTCCATCCATCCCACTTTCACACGTAAGAGAGTCTACTTTGACCTCTCCCATATTGGAGGATGCTTTGATGGCACCAACGCCAGTGGCCCTACCCTTATCTTTCTTATCACCAATGGAGGATCATACTTTCCATGCTCCTAGACCACACGTAGAAGGCATGATCATCCCTGCACTCTATCCTCTCAAAAAGCCAAATTCTCCAATCCCTTCTCCACTAAGAGAAGAACTCACCACCTCATCCACTTCAGCTGAGGAAGATCTGGTGATGGTTCTCTCTCACCTTTGGCCCGTGATTGTTGCATCCAATATGTTTCCACTCTCAGAATCACCCAAATCCTCTGAAGGACTGACTATAAAACCTCACATGACATCACCTAAACCCTTCTCTCGATTGGCAAAAAACTTAGGATTCCTTCATTCTAGGAACCTAGAGTATGAGGCATTATGGGAGTGACTTAAGGCTCCTTATCTTACACATTCTACTTCACCTTATACTGCCAATCCTTCCATGACAATTCACCCCAAAAACTCTGATGAGGATCAGGTTTTCACTTCTAAATCTTTAGAATCTCAATCATCCATGTCTAAACCCAAACCCTCACAGGCATCCACCATACTGAAACAGATTACATCTCTCAGTGTTCACTCGGTGTCAAACCTCACTCACCCACAAGTGAAGGTAGAATTGAACCTCACCCTGCACAATAGTGGTCCTCGCACCATACTAAAGAAGGCTACTAAACCACATTGGTCTATTCCTCCCCCACCTTCACCATTGCCCTCTATCTTGGGTCCACATCCTTCCACTTTAATAGGAGTGCTCCCTACTCCAACACCTCACAAAAACAAACTGCCTCCATTACTCCCTCTACCTATCAAAAACATACTTCCCCCAAAAATTTTGACACCTCCCATCAAGAAAGTACCATCTACGTGTGTGGCCACACCACTAACCAAAAAGGTGGTACAGAAAAATCCCCCTACAACTCCTAAATATAAGTTGTCCACCCCTACTACAACAATGAGCGTAGACCCATTAGTGGGGTCATATGCTTCACTATTATGCTGATTGTTGCAGTCTTCTAGCATCATTCTCCTACCCATTAAGCCATACTGACCTCTCAGATCAAAACCATCTTGGTTTGACGACACTCAAATCTATTGGTATCATCACACACCTAGGCATGATACTAAGAATTGTTGCGCTCTTAAGGTTGTCATTCACCAACACCTAGAAAAGGACATCCTTCACATTAGAGATCCTCTTGACCACCCTTTTAAAAAACCACCGACACCATCCCATTCCTCCCAAACCTCCTCACTTGAATTTTGATCCCAACATGAGACTATGATCCCTCAACCACCTTCTCCCCCTTTATTCAAAATCAACACTATTAATGTGACCACCAGGTCCCAAACCCTAAAGGATAAAGGAAAAGAATAGGTTTCTACCCCTTGGACATATCCATTCGCCAAGCCTCCTCAACCATCAAAACCCAAGATTTCTATCTTGGGCACATCTCAACCAACATCTTTAGGGGTAGTTCCTCCTAACCTATCTAACCAACATGATGTTTGGTATAAACAACTTGTTGACTACTTGACTTATTCTATCATTCCTCCTGACCTCTCTAGCAAAGGACGATGGGCTTTTGTCAAGAGTTCTACTTGATACACCATGTTAGGGTGTCTTCTCTACAAATGAGGTTTTGATGGCCTCCTTCTTTGATGCCTAACCACCACTGAGACATCTCAAGCCATCAAACAAGTCCATGATGGGATTTATGGAGGACACTTCAGTGGTAACACAGTTGCAAAATGCATCCTTCACCTGGGCTATTATTGGCCCACTCTTAACCAAGACTGAAATGACTATGTTCGGTGTTATATCAAATGCCAGCAACATGCTAACCTACTTCACGTCCAACATTGCATCAAGTGTGCCTACAACAAAAATTTGAAAGAGTGAGATTTCAAAATTAGAGATCTCATCTTTAAAGAAAACCAACATGTGACCAATATGGAAAGAAGAAAATGAAGCAAGTTTGTTCTTAATTGGCTCAGACCTTATATAATAATGCACAAGTATGGATCAGGCACTTATCGTATGTCTTCTCTCGAAGGTCGACTAGAACCTGAGCCCCTTAATGCCTTGCATCTGTGACCATTCTACTGTTAACCAAGTAATCATTCACTTGATGTTTAACTTGAGCTCATCCCTTAGAACAAACCCCGTCATCCTCATTCCTATTCCTTTCAACCCTTTTTCCTTACAAACAATTAGTTAACACTTTTTTTAAGCATTAATGCTTTGTCCTAATAAAAGGGAAACCCTTAAACCTCTATAGTTTAGTCCATGACTAAAAGTTTAGTGAAAAAAAATTGTGATGCCTAACAAAATATTAAAAGGTCATAAACTATAAATGTAGACTGCTCCCTCGAAGGACAGCTACATTATTGTTGTAATTAATAGATTGCTCCCTTAAAGGATAGCTATTCAAAAAAACCAAAACATACAAATCAAAATATAGACCACTCCCTTGAAGGATGGCTATGTCCAAATTTTGCTACAAAAATAACACCCTCTCAGAAGCTTCCCGCATCGATCTACTTCACATGACCACAAAACAAAAGCAACATTCCCAGTAGACTTCCCACATTGATCAGTCTACCAAAAAAAAAGCAACTGACAAACTATTAAGTCATGGACTTGCCTATAGTCATTCTTAGGGTCACCTATAAAAGGGGCAAAGTTATCCCTACTAAAAAGGGTTACACTATCCTCACATATCACATAATCACACCTATTACCCTAAAATACCCAAGGGATTTTGAGCTCACTTAACGTCAAGTGATCAGGGTACTTCTCTAACACAAACCAATGGTCAACAATGTAATGCATGAACGGGGCTTTTGTTTGCAAAAACCCTATCTATGCTATCATTATCATCCTTGTCAATGAAAGAGCAATGCACCTTTCATTTCTTACACACCTTCGTCACATGTCAGTTTATCTTTTAAGATGCAGTGTCTTAAAATTATATGCTCACATATTTTCATTTCATAATTTTTACTATAAAGTTATGAACCTAACATTTAACTCAATTTTATCATAAATAACATCACATGATTTTGATAAAATACAACCAAACATTTTCTAACCTCTAACACAACATCATGATTTATTTAATGTAAATACCACTTTGTGTTAAATAAATTATCATAGCCCATTCACATTACTTTCTATGGAAAACAATACACATGGAAACTATCAACCAACACAATTTATGTCAAGCATATACCATCACCAATATGAAAACCTACTGAAGCATAAATAAACTCATTTCATTTTTAGCATACACCATCACCAATATGGAAAATTACTAAGGATGAAAAACCACATAACCTATGTTACAGCATACACCATCACACAATATGGAAAAGTCTATAACATCATCATACACTCATCATTTCAAGCATGTACCATCAAACATATGGGAAATGCTAAAAACACTGACATAACCAAACCAACTACCAACCTCTTTGACTCTTCTTCCCTTCTTGGGAGAACTACATTGGCCTGAGGCCCCTCACATGGGCTATGTAGGTAGCACTCAGTTGACATGGGGTCTTCTGAGGTTAGCTCGGCCATTAATTCATCTACCTAATGGACAAACTATCTAAACCCAAGGCTCATTGCCTACCCTAAACCCTAGACTCACCACCTATCCTAAACTACCTCATTTTTAACCATCTAACCTTTAACCATGACCTAACCTAGTCAAACCCAATCCATAACCTACCCTCTACTTTCCCTTTTTGGGAGAACTACATTGGCATGAGGCCCTTAAAATAGGGGCTATGTAGGCAACAATCAATTGACATGGGGTCTTCTGAGATTAGCTCGGCCATTCATTCGTTTGTCTACATAATGGACCAACTATCCAACCTAAAACATAGGTCTTCTCTAAAACTGCCCCAAATCATGAGCAAACAACCAGCCTTGACACTATATAAGTCACTTTAGATTTCTCATGGGGCACATTGGAGATCACATACATCTCCCTAACCACAACAAACAACACTTGAGATCACTTATATCTCAGCCCGACTTGACAAACGACCTCAGAGATTGTGACTATCTCCTCAAACCATGACCATTTTTGAGACAACATTGCCTTGGTTGTTTTGATTACATATGCTACCTCACAAATAGTTAGCAAATTGTCTGCGCCCTTCACACCTATTTTCAGATCATGACCAAGTTGATTCCCAATCTCTGTGACATTTTCATTTTTTCTAAGAGCACTTCCTAGCCTAGATACTTAGAACACGACGACCATTGGAGCTACAGCTTTGATCGATATAACCCAATCAGCTACCACTAATAAGCTGGGGACCAGTTACTTTGATTTTAGTCCTCCTCGACCATTGGAGCTATAACTTTGATCATTTTAACCCAATCAGCTATGACTAAAAAGCTAGGGACTAGTTATTTCAATTTTAGTCCTCTTTGACCTTGCTTGTGACAATTTGACCTACCTATCAAGTGAAGTGGTATACATGTAATCTCAACTATTATAGCATTCACACTCCAATCTCACCCTATCCATCCACTACCTATCAAATTGGCACCTGATTTTATATTTCCTTCTCTCGATTTCCACTTTGAGGGGGAATACCTCATCCTATACCTGGGGTAACCTACATCTATTTTTGTCTTACAATTCATTAAGAACAAACCACAAGACAAAAGGGGCAAATGTAGACACTAATATCATGTCAACCCCCCTTGGTCCCCTTCTAAATGTTTACACTCCTAACCCACACTTGAACCCCTTTTCACCTTGGACACCTCACCTAGACACCTCACTTAGATACCTCACCTAGACACCTTACCCTAAGATCATTTCTTACCCTATGAGTCACCCCAAGACTAGGTCTTCCAAATCTTAACTACCCATGACCTATTCTCACTCCCTAACCAACTCCCATGCCTCATAAGCCCGTGTTTTGACTGTTATCTAACAAAAAAGGCACTTGGTGGGTGGAGAAATAGGCAAAGAGATAAAAATAGCACTTTTACCTATTCTCCATCCACTAATGTCAGTCAACTTGCGGCCGATGTCAACAAGATTGCTGACATCGATTACATAAGCTAAGCTCTAAACATTGAGCTACCCCCCACCTCCTCACACATTAATGTGCACACTCTAATCTCAAGCATCAAAATTCAATTATCATCCTCCTGGCTATCGAATCTCTACACAAGTCATTCTAGAGATTAGATTGAAACATTATACAAGGACCTCAACATCAGCCACAACAGGAATATCCATTCTGACACCCCTGGGTCTTTACCATAAAGCTAAGTATTCTGCTTCTCATTTTAGTATTTTAGAACACATTGGTAATTAGTTTCCATTTGATATTTCTAAATATTGTCAAGAGGCCTGACTTCTTCTGTTGAGAGGCTGAAAGGCCTTTTTCTTATTCTCACCCCCTTTACACACCAACCCTCTACTTTTACCCTTCCTCAAACCTCATCCACCTTCTTGCAACCCTGCACCAACCTCTAAACTCCTGAAAACCTCTTGTGTACCTTGGAAATATTCTAAAACTCATCCAAGGCCCACTACCCCAACTGACATTGACAACATAACTAACGTCGGCACCATTCACAGACTGATCTCGGTAGACAAACCGACATTGGTGACTATATTCTTGACTAGAAAACCAGAAACCTATCTAAATAGCCCATAGACCAAACAAAACCTTCACCTAGCTTTTTACAACATTCAGAGACACACAAACTGCAATCAGGGAATAGGTACACAACATTCTACCTTTCTATTTCTTTAATTCTTTTATCATTTCTTTTTATACAACACTCTTTTATTTAAATAGTGGACTATCATCCCTTACAAAGTTTCACGCTTCTGGGACTGAGTGTGTAGCTTGGCAGTCCAACATATCCTCTTTTAACATTTTCTTGTTTAAGTCTCTTTCTTATTGCAGGTGTTTCCTCGACAGCCAAAGAGGAGCTCCCACAAAGCTTGGATATGGTGCACACTAAATCCAGGTAATGCCAAACCCTCAGCCTTTTACCTTTAGTTTCTTCCTTAAATCAATTAGTGAAAAATATAGAGAAATCATTATATACAAGATGCTTACAACCATGCACTTAATTATTATACTATCAGATCTCCTTTTGAATTTTGTTATGGATATTTGCCTAAATCTCCTCTAGATGTTTGTTACGTACATGATTCAGCTACTAATGAACATAAAGATGCTATTAAAGCCAAGTAGTTCATTGAAAAGATACAATAATACACCAGACTATCTAAGATCAATAAGAGACAAGTCAGGCAAAATACAAAGCAAGAGATGCTAACATCATGTTAATCACCATTTTGTTGTAGGTGATTTGGTATGGCTTCACATTAGTAAGGAAATTTTGATAGGTGAAGTTAAAAATTTGAAACCAATCTAGTATGGTCCTTTCTAGATTATAGAAAAGATTGGTAAATTTGCTTTCTAGTTGGATTTTCCATCTTACATGCCAATTTATTTAGTTGTAAATGTGGAAAATCTGAAATTGTATGAGATTCTAATGATTATAGATCATGATGAGAGTGTATTCATTCCTTCTATTGATTATTTTTCTCCTAAGTATCTAAAGAACTGTAGGAAGATATAATACTTGATAATAAGGTTTGGACTTTGTGAAGGGGAGATGTTAAATATATTCATGTTGGTCTCAAAGGGTTATACCCAAACAAGGCCAAATGGATGGAATCCAAAAGAGTGAGGGAGAAATACCCTCACCTCTTTACCAAATAATAAAATTTTATAAGTCCAAAATCTCCTAGTAGGGAGGATTGATCCAAGAGGATGTATATTTCACTCCAAAAATGAAGTCTTCAAATTGCAAGTTGATCATTATCATGGAAAAGGGATCATCAAAATATTTTTGGTACATTTTGTGGATCGCAAAAGGAAGCTCATATATGTGAGTTATGATGTATAGAAGATCAAAATGAATAAGTAAAAAAAATGGGGTTTAGACATCGATAAATGGTGAGTGCTCAACAATCGATGAGTGAATGACAAGTGGCAAGAGCAGATTAGACCACATGGTGGGTCCTCAATCCAGGCTTGTCACCATTCACAATAGTATAATTTTGAATATTATTTAATTAATTAAATTTCATTCCAAATCCCTTCAAAATTCCAAGACCCTCCAAACCTTCCAATGTGGGATTACGGTTAACATAGACCAATGAAAACATATAAGAAGGGATTTGAACCATGGTGCTTAGGATAAAAGGATAATGGTTTGACCGATGCACCATGATTCTCAAATAGTATATAAAGGGGATGATATTATATTTGAATCCAAGTTTAGATGTGAATAGTGTTGTCTCAAGGCATGTTTGAGAGTGGTAGAGAGACTTAGAGTATTTTGATTTACCTTAGACTTTGTAAATGGTTTGGGAGTACTAATCAAACAGACTTAAAGACTATGAAGACAATTTTGAAGACTTATTATTATTATTAAGTGATTTTTTCTATAATTAGTAAGGAGCGATCCCCCATTAGAGTAGATCCAAAAAATAGGCTTTATATCCAAACTCTATTATCAAATCATGTGGTATTATCTATTGATTGTTGTCTCATTTATTTTCACTCTTAAATATTCCATCAATTATGATTATTAAAAAATTTTATAATCATTTAAAATGTTGATTTTAAGTAAATCATTATATTAAGGTTTTGATCCTTTGCAAGTGAATTTTATGCTATTATGACACTTGTTTGATTATGATTATGGATCACCCTTCCACAAATAATGAAAATAATACAGAGGAATCCTCTCACAACCTTGAGGTCCATACTATTAATGTGGTTCTTAGTGAACTCATTATTGAGGAAACCATTTCCCAAACCACTTCTTCTTCCCCTCCACTTATTGAGGTAGTGGAGTCACCTTCTATTCCTTTGGAAACTGAAACAAAGGAAAAAATTATTACCCTTTTTCCACTTATTGAATTAGTGGATCTACCAACCCCTCCTTTGGAAGACATACCAATAGAGGAAACCATTACCACTGTACCTTTCTCTCCCATCAAAGAGAAATCCACTCTTCCTTTAAAAAGTATTCCTAAGGAAGAGCTCACTTTATTTACCCCTCCCATGGAGCAATCACCTTCCCAAATATTATATTCCTTGATTGAGGAAAAGGACAAGGTAAATGCTCCCCTCTCTCAACCCATGGATTTTTCCTTTGATACCAATATCGAAGGAACCAAACCCATCTATAAGCCTATTTCTAGACTAGTTCAAAACTTAGAGTACCCATCCCAACCCAGCATGCATCATGCCACATTTTGGCACAATCTTGGGCTCCCCCATCCAACCAAGTAAGAACCCAACCTTATACTTCCATTAGTAAACCCACCGTCACCCCAAATAAACTAGTAGAAACCTTTGATTCTCAAACCATATTTGAACACACCAAACCAACTCCACCTAAAGTAACCAAAACACCTTCTACCATCCCAACAAATCCCATAAAAAATTGATGCATGATCCCTACTCATATCCTTACTCACCCTTCTTTAAGTTTGGATTTAGAACCATCTATCCCACCAAAAAAAATCCACACTAAGCCAACAAAGAAAGTGGATCCATCTAGCATCCTGAAACCCAAAACCTTATCATCCATTTATACCTTACCTTCCATTTTAGGACCACATCCTTCTACCATCTTAGGACCTCATCCTTCCATTAAGGAGACACATTTCCTAAAGATAACCCAAACCCAACCTCCTCTTTTAACTACACCTCTACCCATTCTTTCCATGTCTTCTACCTTCAAACCCTCCACTACCAAGCATTCTACTTCTAACCCTCCTATTTCCAAACAACCCACTACCAAGCCTATTATTTTTAAACCTTATACCTCAAAACCATTTATCTCTAAGACATTAACTTCCAAACCATCTACCTCCAAGCCATTAAATTATAAAACACCACCCACCAAGAATATTCCACCACCCAAAACCCCTATTATGAAGCCTACTCCTAAGTAGGCTTCCATCTTGAAAGCCAAAACCAAAACCCCAACACCCTTATCACCTTTTCTTGAGTCTTAATCAACCATCCTAAAAATATTATTAAAATATTCCATCTTGAATTTTCCTCCTATAAAACCATTTAACCCCTATATTCCTAAGCCATCCTAGTTTAATGACAATCTAATTTGCTAATACCATAGAATGTTAGGACATGATATGGAAAATTGTAAAGATATTTAAGTCTTAGTCCATAATCTATGTGATGATGATGACCTACTATTAGAAGATCCTCCCTTGAGCCTATCATTAATCCAAGAACCAAAAATAACCACCCAACGCTTACCTACTCCCACAATCTCATCTAAGAGTGAAGAGGAACTAAAGTAGTCCTCTAGCCTAACTCTTCCCCAAGTCCATACCATCCATGTGGTCACACAATCACAAGCCCAACAAAAGGATAAGGGGAAAGCAAAGGTGTCCATTCCATGGACATACCCTTTTTACACCACCCAATTACCCAACTAAACACAAACAACTTCACCTTTACCCAAACCCAAGGTATCCATGTTAGAGACCTCTCAATCCAACCCCTTCAAGTCAATCTAAAGAGTATTTATAAAGAAACTTCACCAAACACTAGTGAAGATGAGTTTATATGAAATAATCAATACCTCATCCCATCACTGCCAATAAATGATAGAGGCTTTGTAGTCCATAGAGGTTTAACCAGAAGATCCACAACCTTTAGCAACCTTTCTTAGAGCTCTATAGATTTCCACCCTTGTTACTTTTAAGGATTTAGAAATATCTTCCATTCATCCCCAAGATCCAGATCCTCCCTTCTTCATTACTACATACATAAACCAAACCTACATCAAGAGGGTTATGATTGAAGGAGGAGATAAAATCAACATTATCTCCTCCTATGCATATGGCTAGCTAAAATTAGTGGAGAACATTATATTAAAAATCATAGTGGTGTTTTACTCTTTCAATGACACTATGGAAAAAAATCTAGGAACTGTCATCCTCCACATTCATTTAGGACCTCACACACTTCCTTAGCTCTTATACATAGTAGAAGGCAAGTTATAGTATAATGTTATGCTTGGATGCCCTTGCATCCATTCCATGAATTGTGTGCCATCTACCCTACCTCGGTGCATCAAATTTGAGCATGAGGGTCAAGTAGTTACCATAAAGGCTAACTCAAGTCCTTTCACATCATGCAACATGATGTACCATCCAAATGATGTTATTCAAATTATATTAACCAACCCTTCACCATTTAAAGATGAATACACCTCTTCCACCAACCATGCCCTAACTATCTCATCCATCCTTTCTACCCAATCCCCATGAAGGATCCATTGGAATTAACATTCTAACATCTCTCACTTAGGGAGTATCACCTCTTGACCTTAGATACCTTCCCTAATCTATAGGAGTACTACAACCTTGACCAAAACCCTAGTTATGATCCCAAGTTTAGAACCATTATTCCTTTCGATCCTCCTAATCTCCAAACTAATCTTGTCTATGGGGGACTTGATTAACCACTTTCTACCACCTCTAGCTCCTCTTCTACTCAACCATTCACCTTTAATTTTTCCTATCTGGATAAAATAGAGTTCACCAAGATATACCTTCATAGGTGTATTTAGAATGGATTTATTCTAGGACATTATGAACACATACCACATGAGTTAATTCCATGTAAGACCCAAAATCCTCATCTAAAGAGCCAACCAATTTGAATCCCATTATTGTCATTAATGAGGAAGTCCCATCCTCAACGACCATTTCACTATCAAAATTTGAGGATCTTGATATCATACCCCTTCAATTTTTTCATCAACATGATTAGCCTTGGACCCTTGACTTATCAAAAGGATGGGGAGACTGTAACCATTATTCTAACTCATCTTGAGATGGTAGAAGACAACTCTCCTACTATTATTACCATTCAATTTTAGGATGAAAATTCCATTCTCACCTATCTTGGTGTAGAAGATTATTCTATTTATAAATCCCTCCTTAAAACTTTAACTATGTTCAACGAATCCACCATTGATGTCAACTTGGATACTTAGAATAACCTATGCATTTTCAAAATGGCCAATCATTAGATTCTTAAGAGCTTCAAGATTTTCCCTCATTATTATGAGATCATAGCATAGCATTTTCTTGGTCTTACATTGATATGCCAAGAATCAACCCTTCCATTACTACCCATAATATCATTACTACCTATGATGCCAATCTTATCAAGTAGAAGATTCATCAGATGCACCCTTGCATAGCCTTTCTTATTAAAGAAGAGATTCAACACCTCCTATCCATGAATTTTATTCAACCCATTGACTATCTCCAATGGGTCTTGAATGTCAAACCTATCACTAAAATAATAAAGGACTTTGCATTTTCATAGATTTCCATTATCTTAACCTTGCTTACTCAAAGGATAACTTCCCTTTGCCAGACATTGACCAGCTTGTTGACCTTACAGCTATCCATGATATGTTATCTCTTATGGATAGTTTCTTAGACTATAATTAGATCATGATTTCCCTATAAGATCAACATAAAACTACTTTAATCACCCCATGATGAACCTTATGTTATAGGGTCATACCCTTTGGTCTGAAAAATGTTGGTGCAACTTTCTAACATGTCATAACCTATATCTTCCATGACCTTATCCAAAAAACCATAGAGTAATATGTAGATGACCTTCTTGGGAAATCTAAATGCCTTAAAGATCACTTAGCAGTTCTCAAGGTCATTTTTGAATGCCTCATCCATTATCATGTTCACCTTAACCCCAAGAAATGCATTTTTGGGGTCTTGTTAGGAAATCTCCTTGGATTTATCATCTCTTCAAGGAATTAAAGTTGATCCCATCAAAATTAAATTAATCCTCAAAATTCCTCCTCTAACCCACCTCATGTAACTCCACATTTTGCAATTGAAGATTCAATCCATTCATCACTTCATTTCTCAGCTAACTGATAGATGATAACCTTTTCATCACCTTCTAAAAAAAGATGTATATTTTAAGTAGAATAAGGACTATCAAAAGGAATTTGATTCTCTTAAATAGTATTTACTTTATCCACCTATCCTCATTCCTCCCAAAGATGATTAACCTTTCTACCTTTACATTTTTTCTATCGACCACTCTTTAGGGGCAACGCTTACACATCATGATGAGCAACATAAAGAGAAATATTTATACTATATAAGTCATATGATTATAGAGTATGAGGCTTGGTAAACCCATACTAAAAAAAATAGCCTCACCTTGGTATTTGTCGCTTATAAACACTACCACTACCTTCTCAACTAAAATACTTGTTTCATAACCAACATCGACCCACTCAAGTGTATGCATTCCAAGCCATACCAAAACTAGAATATGGCTAAGTGAATCATGTACTTAGCTAAGTTTTACCTTGAGTTCCTATAGTATAATTAAATAAAATGGCAAGTCATTATCATCCAATTAGCAGAAGCACCTTTGGTGGACAACCAACCTTCTCATCTTAAGTTTCTTGATGAGTCCATCAAAACTCTTTCTCAAGAGAATGTCACATGTCAAATGAACATGTTCTTTGACAAATCAAAGTGTTAATGTGGTGGGGGAGCCAATATCATTATCATCCCCCTTGAGGTTTAACTCTTTCCTTTATATTTTAATATTGATTTCAATTATACTAGTAACATGGTTGAGCATAAAACCCGAGTGATAGGTCTCCAAACTACTTTAGCCTTAATAGTCAAAATGATTAGTATTTTTGGTGACTCCCAAATCATGGTCAATAAAATAAATGGATCTTACTAATATAAAAATGATGTTTTGAAATATTATAAACAGTTAATTTATGTACTCTTGGTATCATTTAAACATTACCTTCTCCAAACCATTTTGTGGTCTACAAGCAATTTTGTTGACACAATAGATTTCCTTGCTTCCCAAATACCATCTACACGTTATAATTATAAGATATTTATCACTATCCATCATCTTACCAAACATTTTTATACAAAATCAAATCCCCATTCCATCTATAGTAAGGAAAAATCCCCATCTGATCCTTGGTATAAGTAAATTTTTGACTATCTCAACCCTTACGATCGTCCCTTCTCATATTTCTAGGAATGGTAGAGGAGTATTCATTCAGAGTACCTCTTCTTACACCATACTAGGTAGAATTATTTACAATCATCAATTTGATGGTATTCTTTTCCAATGCCTATGTAACCATAATATCTCTCATTCAATCAAGGAAATTCATGATGGAATTTACAAAGGACACATTAGTGGTCTAGCTGTCATTAAACATATCCTTCACCTTGGACACATTAGTGGTCTAGCTGTCATTAAACATATCCTTCACCTTGGATACTATTGGCCCACCCTTAACTAGGACTATTGTGATTACATAAAAAAGTGTGTTAAATGTCAATAACATGCTAATTTACATGACATACCTAGCCATACTCTCCAAGTATCCAAGGATTTCTGGCCCTTCTAGCAATGGGGACTAGATCTTATTGGTGAGATTAACCCCCATTCTTCATAGCGACATCATTCTATCATCACTGCAATATAACATTTCATCAAATGAGTGGATTCTATTCCTCTAATTTCAACTAAAGCTAAAAATATTTTTGATTTCATTAACCATCATATTATCTATCATTTCAGTGTTCCTCATAAGATAATCACCGATAATGGTAAATCTTTTAAAAACTGAAAAGTCTAATGTCTTTGTTATGTATTTGGAATTAAGTTATGTTTCTCCTCACCTTATCATCTAAAAGTTAATAGGTATGTAGAATATTCTAAAAAAACCCTTAAAAAATGCTAACTAAAATGGTTAATACATATGGTCAAGATTGGCATTTACACATCCCTTTCACCTTATGAGCATATTGTACTAGCATTCAAACCCCTATATGTGCTATCCTTTTCTCTCTCTTTTTTGGAGTAGAGGCTATCTTTCCTCTCAAAGTCTAAATTCCCCATCTTTTCATATCCCTATAGGATATCATTTATGAGGTTGATTATCATCAAGAACATTTAGCCCAAATTGAGCTACTTGATGAGTGTCATTTGGCCATGCTTAACTATCTGCATATCTATCAAAAGAGAATCAATCACACCTACAAAAAAAACCTATGAGAATGAGAATTCAACATTAGAGACTTATTCTTAAAGGAAAATCAACATGTAACCAATATGGAAAAAATCAAGTGGGTAAATTTTGCCTTCAATTATCTTGGACCTTATATCATTACACACAAGTATGGATCAAGAGATTACAAATTATCCTCTCTTAAGGGGAGACTAGAACTTGAGCCACAATGCTTCACATCTACATCCTTTATTTTTTTGAATAATGTCAAACTCACCTTCTATCTAACTTAAGCTCATCCCTTTTTTTATGACATTTTAACCTTCATCACCTCATTTTGAGGACTACCAATTAAAACACAGAATCATGTGATTTTCTATCATAGTTGTATCCTTAATGCTAACCATCGGCACCATATATCCACAAATGGCATGATTCTCATGGATAATTTTCATCATTAATAAGATGGAATCCCATAGTTATTGTCCCTCAAAGAATCCTCTCACCCACTATTTTAACCTTATTATGCTTTAGTTTTACCTTCATAAAGGTAATCATTTTAGCCTATATATTCAAGTATATGTCATCAAAATAAAAAAACATTAACAACTATCTATCCTATGGGTCATATTTATCATTACCACACTACTCCCTTGAAGGACAACTACCAAAACTAGTTAAAATTTCTCAATGTAAGGTAGACTGCTCCCTTGAAGGATAGCTATCAAAAGGCCTAAAACAAATCTCAAACACTTAGACCATTCCATTGAAGGATGTCTAGGTAATTCATTTGTCAAAATCAAGCAATTTCTTGGAAACTTCTCACATCAATCAATTTCCCCAAATAAATAACAAAAATAGCAAAAGACCCATTATTTGGAAGTTGCAATTAGCTTTCATGAGCAGACTTCCCACATTAATCATTCTACACCATATATTACATAGATTTATTCATACTGACTCTTTGTCAACCTACATAATAGGAAATCTAACCTCACATGAAGGTTCCTTTACCATTCATCTCCCTTTTATACCCTCTATAAAACAAGGGATTTTTTAGCTTATTTGACATTATGTGATTAAGAGACTTTTTAACCAATTGACAAACGTTTATGTTAAGTATGTGAAGGGTTTATATTAATAATCCAATATAACTTTAGTTTGTTTTTTTCCTTACCAAAGAAGAAGAATCATGTCTCCTTATTGTTTTCTCATACCTATTTGTTAATACATTCACTATATGATTGCATTTTGATTGTTTTATCTTTCTTTTATTTTCTCACATCTACTTTTGGTGTCTAAATTTAATCTATGTGTTTTAAGATTAAATCACCTTCATTTAAGAAAATGGAATTCATTAATAAAATATAAATAACAAATGTGTGTTTTATTTTTTGATTGCCTTTTACCTTATTCATTTAAGTGTTTTTAATCATAAAACCATTTTAATGAATTAATATTTCATACATCAAAACATCACTTCACCCTTCTTACCAATCACATCAAATAATCAAAACCATTTTTTTTACATCTATAAACATTTCATCATTTATTTTTAAATGGGTCATCCAAATATGTTATCCATCACATATCTATCTAGATAAAGAAGCATAAATTCATTAATCTAAAACATCTACATTTCTAGCAAAACATACATCTACTCATGAGAGAAATGCTAATCATAAAAATCATCATCATACCTAATAACATCATAGGAAACATCATCAACATAAATTAAATCATCCATAGCCATTAGCAACATATATAACTATGATCATATCATGAGATCATATTAGTAATAATCATATTTATAGCATACATATCTATGTCTCTCACAATAATGTGTATATATTGCTACATCAACTCATAGGCCAGTATCAAAATCATATAATACATCAAAATAGGCATCTCACAAGATTCTATGGTAGATGAACACTACTTCTCCTTATAGCCTATCTATCTCCTAGCCCTATCTATGTACCTATAGATGTTTCCCACTGATCCAGTGTCACACTAGTAACTACCCCAATAACCAATGCTCTATACTCACCATATTAGAGATCATTTGGAAGTTATCTAAAGACTAATGCCTCATAATATCTGAGCTCCTCAACTATGGCCACATACCTCTTCACATGAATGGTCCTAGATGGTCTTGTAGGTGTTGGTTCTCACCCTCTTACCTATCTCAGAGCACCTCTCTCTTGTGTGACCAAGGCTAGATGTGACCTCTCCTGATCCCTCTCTTATATAAGAGTTACCACCTATCCCTATGTTGTATCTCTCTCTAGGGTAACTACTACTAAATATTCATGTGTTATGACTAACTCTCACCTCCCATGATCTCTCTTTATAATAAGTTCAAGCTCATTAGGGGCATCCACATCCATATGATCCCCACCCCATCCAACATGTCTATATCAAGAGCCTATTGTGCACCATCTCTCCCAAACACTTCCACTACATAATGTGCCTAAAATCATATAAGGTAACTCTGTGTAACCCCTACATCATCAATATTTTTAGCCACTAGTAGTTCCTCACAATCAATCTCTATCTCCTTAATATTTAGCAAAGGTAGTAGAGATTTGATATCCTCTCTCTTGTATCTCAAAAAATCACCTAAAACACCTTGAACAAGCCCAAATTGCTTCATAACCCTATCAAATAGAATGAGGTCCACCTCATGGTCTCACCTCCCATAAATCCAATTGTAGCTCTATAGTGATAGGGTATACCTATCATAGCTCACCTATGTTGGGAATATGATATATGGCCTCTAGATGACTTCTCCATCTACTAGTGCATTTAACCTATCCCTTTATCACTCTAAGTCTCATGCTACTCCCCCTAGTGTTGTAAGTGCATAATCATCTCTCCACCTAATCAAACCAACTTTAAAATCCATCTAGGTCCATGTGTGCCATGGTCATCCACCTGGTCAAAGCACTTTGATATGATCTTATGCCCTAAAATGTAAAATAAAGTTGATGCTAATACCATAATTCTTATATACATTGTATCCCTAGAGCTCCCAATATATTTGAACTAGTAAAATTGGGCCCCACATAAACACATTCTAATTGATCATCATGTCAATAAGAACATCCAACAATAATAAGGGAAACATACCACTACTAAAATCTAGGAGTGCATAACAAATAATGGCTATCATCATGATTTTGGTAAGTCATCTCCCTCCCTTATCCATCTGATACATAGGTGCATAATGGAAACCTCTTGCGTGTTACCTATCATGAACAAAGTCTATACCAAACAAATGATCCATATGTGTGTCTTGTTCCTCACTATCAATATTTTATATTATCTCACCCCATATTGATAGCAATAAAATTTGATGAATGTCCTCTGGTAAGATGGTAATCTCTCCAGTAGGAAGCAAGAAAGTGTTAATAGCCAGATCCCATCTCTCGATGAGGGCCACCAACATAGCCTTATATCTACACACATGTTGATAATACCTCATGCCTCATATTCCCACCATAGTCATATTATCCCACTCCTAGTCCATCATAGCCCTATGTACCTTGTCCATGAGCTAACACACTTGGTCTCACATATGTAGCTATTCCCTTGCCTATAAAGTTAAACATATAACTTAGTTTAACTTACCCATCAAACATTGCCTATATATTAACCTATTAACCCTCACCCCTACCTTAAAATATTTACCTAAGATTAACCAATTCCTACCTAAACCACATCTTATCTTAAGACCTATCCTATCTTACCTTACTTACATAGCCCCAACCCTTATCCCATCTAACATCTTATCCAAACATTTAAATCATTCTAAATCTAGCTTTAACACTATCTTACTGTACATCTTTTACACAATTCCTCACCTAACCCTTCAACCTTTAACCCACACCTTGTAATGACCATTGATGGTCAAATGTTAATTGAATGTGGTTCCTTATGAAACTATCACCAATCAACCATCAACCACTGATGGTTCGATGGTGAACCATTAATAGTCCACACATGGACCATTGATATTTTGGTGGTAAACCACTAATGGTTTGATGGTAGACCACTGATGGTCCACACATTGACCTCTTGATTGCTGATTATTGACTAGTGAGGGTCAATAGTGACCATCGACAGTCATTGTGTGGTAACCACTAACAACCTAAACCTAGGATTTTCCCACCCAACCCTAACAACAATCAATAAAACACCTAAATTCTACCTAAACCTCTACAACCTTACCCTACCTTAACTAACTCATCCTATTCAAAATCCCCTCTACAAATTTCATACCAAAAATTAAAATCCCCTTATTTTCAACACCTAACCCAACCACACCAAAAAATAATTACAAATCATAATAAAAACTACAAATTTAAGACACCCCCTACTTCATTACACATCATCCATCATGATGAATCCATTAGAACCATCATTTCCACTTGACCCTATGCTCTTCCTCTACCTCAATACATCTTAACTAACTCTCAAATTTACTCTAATACACCTTGGTCAACCTCCACCTCCTTAATCAAATCATAGTTAGACACTACCCAACTCACATATCTAGCACAAGAAAAATCATCATTGTTTTCACACAAGAATAAAAATGGAAAAATTATGGTTCAATTTGCTAATGAACATATAAAACCCACTTTTGACCTCTTATGATCACCCTTTTAGGGTTTCCTTTAGACTATTAATGGTCACTAGTCAACCATTGATGGTCGATCCAAACCATCGATGATCAACCCTCTAGATTTTTTCCATCCCAACCAATACTTTATCAAAAAACCACCTTATTAAAACTATGCACCCATTGGAGATCAACTCCTTCTACACCAACCAACCAACCAAATAAAATCACCTTGGTCATTTTGGCCCACCATTTCCATTTTTTGTAATAACCTTACCATGGTCACTTTGACTACATCTATTACCTTATCATATTTGATAAACTTATGATAATTTTAAGCACCAACCATTTAGGTGCCTTGGAGCATGACCCTATGTGGTCCTGACATCTACAACTATTTTGTCTTTCCAAGATCACATCTTACCTTGGATACCTATGAATACATCCACCTTGCCTAGGAGACTTGAGTTTATAGGAGCTACCCATATCAGCTATGTCAAATGCTATGAATTGGTTATCTTAACACCTGTCTTTCTAGTCTAACCTTATTTTAACACCTACCTCAACTATGGTAACTTATTATATGCATGATCTATGATATCACACTTAGTCACATTCTTTATGCTTGTTCACGTTTAACTACCCAACCAAAAAATCTTGTCATCAACCTTGTGAACCACATATCTACTTATCAAACCAGAACCAAACTCTTTCACCTCATTAATTCCCAGTTTGAGGGGGGATATCTCCAACCATACTCAAGGCATCCAACCTTCTACCAACCTATCCATTTTTGTTTTACAACTTGATGATATAAATTACACAACAAAAATGGGCAAAATATAGACACTCAAAAACTATGCCATATGTTTCTAGTCATCAAAGCACCCCATGACCCCCTTTTACTACCTTGGACCATTTCTTAACTTCTCAACTGTCAAACATAAACGAAAATGACTAATCTTATCTATTTTGACTATGTCTCCATAACCACCAACAGTCGACCTGTGACCATCAACAATTGACCCTAACCATCAACAATCATTTAAACTCTTAGATGATCAAATGAATCAACTATGTTTGATTGCAACTCACTCATTGATTACCAACTATCTAAATTTAGTCTACTATTCACATGATCAATGTGTGATTACACTGTTTGATAAACTATTTGTTAAACTCTTTGATTTAAAACTCCATTTCCTCTATATTAAGAGATGAAAAGAAGGTTGAAATCATCACTAGGATTAATGAGTTAGGTGCAAAAGGTTATGACTCCCAAGTGAATCCAAAAGATAAGTATCTATGTTTTTTTAATCAAGATTTAATAACTAGGCCTATTTGTTTCATTGCTTGTGTCTTTCCCCTTTACTTCTCTTTCACCTCACTTTCCTATGTTGGAGTTTTTTAACTCTAGCCATTTCACCTCCTACCCAAAACCACTTACAAACTATTCTCACTCACCTAAACACCCAATCCATAAATAATATACCTTTGAGTATCATTTTCTATTTTATGACCAACATTCAACCCAAACACCACACCCAAAACCACTCTATAACTCTCCTCAATAGATTTATTTTCCAAAACTAGATCCCATAAAAACCATCGATGGTCTTACCTAACCATCAACATGCTTCTTCAATAGCCTAAGGTTAACAACCATCGATGGTCACCTAACTACCGACAGTCACTATGTGTCTATTTTTACAATAGCAAGTTGATTTGACCTATATACCTATACCCAATTTCCATTTTTTGAGTTTCTATTTTATCACATAACTCCAACTTATTTTTTGAATCAAGTTTGAGTAATTTAGCATTAGTATTCAATCATTTATTTTTATTTTAGTCAAAATATCACCTGTTTCTTTTCTAGAATTTCTTGTGTTTGATTTCAATACCTTCTATTATTTCATGCAAGCATCTATTTTTAGCATATTAGAACTTAAGTGTTTTAAAAGTGTGGATTGATAACCTCCAAGGAAGTTTGTGTTTCTTAGATCTAGCTCATATAAGGTATTCCACCCTACTATCTCACTAATCCACCATTTTATAGATTTCTTTCTTATCTAGAGGTCATTCTCCCTAGACAAAGAGGAGTTTCCAAAATCATCTAAGATTCACGTGCGCATAACACATGAAGTTCTACTAACCTCACTCTTCTTTCAACTTTTACATCTTTATTAAGTAAGAAAATTTAAAAAAATATTATTAAAAAAAGTTGTTCCAATTCCTTCTTCTTATTTTTATCCACCTTCTACCATTTTCCTCTCAGAATGTCATGAAGTTTTCCTCATTCATAGTTCCCTTCACTACCTTTAACTATTTTTTCCATCTTTTATATTTATTCCACTATCCATCTTCTTGGGCTAATTAAACTCCTAATTTTGCATGCCCAAATAGCTTAACTACTCACATTCTACCTCTATGCATACATATTAAAACCCCATGATTTACACCCAAACCATGTTTAACTCAAGTCAATGAATGATTAGTGAACTAATCATTCTCTATGCTTTTTGTCTAAAAATCCCTAATTAACCACAATATAATCCCTTAACAAATCTACATGATTATGATTTAAATAAACCACCCTTGACCAACTTATTCACTTAAGTCACCACTTTATGTAATAATCCATGCAAGACTTTTAAACTAATCATTTATCCAGTGTATATCACATGCAATTACTAACAAAAATAAATCATATAACTTTAGACAATTCAACTATGCATAACAAGGCATAGAGCTTACGTTAAATTTTATCCACTAACATATATATTAATTACAATGATTTCTATAATAATTTATTAATTAACATTAATATATCCATTTATATATATGAATATAAATTTTTAAAATAATGGTTATTCAAATACAATCTATTTAAAAATAATGTTATTATGGTAATAATAATAATCTTCAATTATATAATTATATATATATATATATATATATATTTATGATTATAAAATATTTCAAGACATCACAATGTTTTACTATTCATCCAAACATAATTAGACAATGATATAATTAAACACAACCAAATTCATTTGTTAAGCCAAACAAGAGAGCTACATAAGATCATAAAACATAGTGAAATCACTCAAACAATCACACAATCATCAACATCAATCAGGATTATACCAAAAATCATACTAATAATCATCTAAATAAAAAGTACACAAAACATGTTATGTTATCCATATCAAATAATTATGAAACATCATATGCTAAGTGGTGTGTGTAAGGGTTTCTAAATTTCCTCTCTATCAACCCTTAATATCTCCATCTAACCACCCTCTCTGATGATACTCTCCTTCCATCAAGATTTGAGAGAAGAATATGTCCTACATCCACCTCATGCCAATAAAGGTAGTTATCTCATAACATCATTATATTCATAAAATAATGTTGTATAAAAATCAAACATGATTTTAAAATACATAATATAAAGTAATGATAACTCATAACATCTAATCATGTAAATTAGGAAACACAAATTATCCCATAATCAACATATGTCATCAAGCTTAATCAAATATTAGTTAATTAAATAATCAATTATATTAATCCATGGATTAAACAAGTTATTTAGCTTAGAAATAAATCAAGATGTGACATCCTTCCCCCTAAATCTGGTCATCATTTCAATGACTTTTATTCAAACACAAGTTATAAATTTAAAACATTGTTTAGCAAAAAATAATATAATAAAAAGTAATAAATCAAGCAAACACATATGGAAATAGCTTGTAAAACTCATCATAGTCCTCCAATGTGGCACTATCCTTAGAGTATTGGTCCCATAGGACCTTGCACTGTGACAATTCTATATTAAGCAAACAAAGTTTTCAAGTGTTAATTACTTTGATTGGTTCTACCATGACCACCATGGGATCCAAAACCTACGAGTCATTCCAATCCAAAACATGTGAAAGATTAACTATATACATTTTAAGATAAAACACATGGAAAACATTATGTAAAATATCTAGATCTAGTGGAAATGCAAGCCTATATGCTAAAGGGTTGACCACTTCTAAAACCTTGAAGGGTACTACTTATCTTGATAAAAGTTTTGTTGACTTCTAAAATTTAATCAAGATTTTTAGAGGCTTAACCTATAAAAACACTTTATCACCAACATAAAACTACTTGGGTATTCTCTTCAAATCAACATAAATTTTCTATCTATCATTGGCCTCAACCAACCTCTACATAATTAGCTTGACTTTTCCATTTTTGAAAGCATCTCAGGTCCAACTACTACCATGTCTTTAGACCTATCCTATTTAATTGGTGTTTTACACCTCATTTTGTACAATTCCTCAAAAAAATTCATCTTTAATTTTGGTTGGTATGATTTATTATAAGCAAACTCAAACAATGGAAGATACTCTTTCCACTTATATTGTTGATCCATGCAATACATATGAAGGATATCTTCTAAAATTTAAATAACTCACTCTATCTATCCATCAATTTATGGGTGATATACAGTGTTGAATTTCAACTAAGTACCCAAAGATAAACTCAGAGTTAACCAAAATCTATAAGTCATATTTTGATCATGATCCTAAATGATCTTCTCTAGAAAACCATGCAATTGATACACTTCTTTTATGAATCTCTTCACAAGAGAAGGTCCATCATACATCAAATTTCTTGATATAAAGTGAGCTACATTGGTTAGTTTGTCAACTAATACCAAGATCATGTCATGATTATTCCATGATAATGGTAACCCTTGAATAAAATCCATACTAATCACCAACCACTTCTATCATGATATCTTATGTGGATGGAACAATCTTGTTGGATGCACATGTTTAGCTTTCACACACTAGAATTTTAGACAATACAACATAAATCTACTACATCTCTCTTGATTCTTTTAGATAAATAGAGTGGTCTAAGCTTATCCATGAGCTCGGTTAATCTTAGATGTCCTGAATATGAGGCATTGTGCAATTCCTTTAGCACTATGATCCTTAGATTCTCTCTATTAGGTACATACATCATACTATTTTACTAAAAATAACATCGATATCTATTTTGAATCCTTTATAAATAAGATTTTGAGCATTCTTAATCAATGCTTTCCTGACCTAATCATAGAATTCATCTCCTAGTGAGAATTTGAACACTTGATCTCTAAGAGTACTCATGATAGTATGCCTATTATGTACCTTTTACAACTTGGAGCATCGGCTACTCTATTCTCCTTAACTCTTATATAGTTAATATCAAAATCATATTTAGATAAGAATTGTAACCATCACCTTTGATGAGTATCTATATTTAGTTAGGTGAAAATGTACTTGATTCATAAGTTATCAGTCTTGAGCTCAAATAATTTTCTCAACATATAATATATCCAAACTTGTAAAGCATGCACAATTAACACACTTTATAGGTCATGAGGGGCATAATTCACCTCAGAAGGCTTTAATTTCTTAGATTCATAAGCTATAACTTAACCATCCTACATAATAAATCCTCCAAGTCCATCCCCAGATGCATTTTTGATCACTAAGAATTGACCATCAGGATTGGGAATTCTTAGTACTAGTGCTGAAGTAAGTCTCCTTTTCAATTTTTAAAAGGCTACCTCACACTTATATTACTAGATGAAAATCTGATTCTTTCATTTTAGAGAGGCAATCATATTAGTTATCTTAGAAAAATTTGAAATTAATTTCTTGTAATAACCAACTAATCCCATTAAACTTATTACCTCATTTACATTCTTTGGTGGCAGCCACTCTATGATAGCTCTTATCTTTGCTAGATCAACTAAAATACCATCTTCAAAGATCACATGTCCTAGATACTACACTTTCTTTTAGAAAAATTCACATGTAGAGAATTTTCCATATAATTTATGCTTCCATAAATATTTTAAAATTAATTCTAGATGTTGTAAGTGTTCTTCCTCATACTAAGAATAAATGAGGATGTCATCAAGAAAGAAAAATATAAATCAATTTAGGTAATATCTAAACACACTATTCATAAGATTCATGAATGTTATTGGAGCATTCATCAATGGTAACGTTGTAAACTCATAGTACCCATATGTAGACATCAAAGCTATTTTTATGATATCATCCTCTCAGATCCTTAATTGGTGATAACCTTCTCTAGTTCAATCTTAGAAAAGACTATGGTTCCTTATATTTGAGAAAATAGATCATCAATGTGTGGCAATGGATATCTATTTTTTATCATTGTTTCATTTAGCATCCTATAATTTATGCACATGCAAAGAGCGTCATCCTTCTTCTTAATGAAGATAACTAGAGCTCTCTATGGAGATAGACTCAGTTGAATTAGACCTTTCGATAACAACTCCTAAAGTTTTGAATTAAACTCAATTAAGTGGTTCTCATCCTTTATGATGCCTTAGACTGTAGTTCTAATTGAGGTATGATATTAATTGAGAAATTAAACGTGTGCTTACATGGAAATCTTAGTAACTCTTATAGAAACACATCATGTAAGTTTACCAAAAAAGGATAATCTTTGATAGATGGTTCCTTGGATTCTTCCATCTCATTTATATTAACAATAAATTCCTAGCATCCCTTCCTTTAAGCTTTTTTGAGTTGAATATAAGAAGTCTTCCTTAGTTTTAACTCTATTTTCTCACCCTAAAGTTGTGTCTAATTTATTAAATTATCTTGACACTCAACCTGATTCAAAAATAAATGACCTTGGATTTATTCTTTACAATCCAATTGACTCCTAATATCACATCATATGATCCCAATTGTGTTGCATAGAGATCTACTACTACAGTAAACTTAGGCAATATAATCTTTACTTTGATTAGAGGCTTGGAAACTTTCACCTTTGAATCATTCCCATATTATAATGACCATACATTTTCCATTATTCCATCCCTTCTATATAATTTACTAATCACTTTAAGAGCAATGAAACACTTTGTAGTTCTTGTATGAATTAAAATAGAAACTAGATAATTGAACAAAATACCTAATAATTATATGGATGAAGCTTGATAATAATTCTATTGATTATCAATGGCTACATGAATTTTTTGCTAAAACATACCGTGATGAGAAGATGAACCCTTATTCTTTGATTTGTCCTGAGGACATTCATGAGCAAAATGGTTAACTCCACAAACAAAACAACTTACAACTAGTCCTTTCTTCTTAGTCTATTGGTTTCCCTTGAAACCATTACTATACTTCATGTTCCCTAAACCATTTTTGAACTTGGAATTCTAATTCTTTAATTGAACCTTGGAATATTTAGTCCTTTACTTCCAGTTCTTCTTCTTGAAAACTGGTTTAGAACTTCCAAATTTATTTTAAAACTTATCTCTAACTTGGGTTAGATATTTTAGTTTCTATTCTTGCTTGATCACCTTCTCAAACCCCTGATCTATGGTAGATAGACCATACACATCTACTTCACCACCTATTTGGGGTTTCAATCCCATGATGAATTTTCTATTTTTGAGCCTCTCATCTACTTGATACCAAGGTAAATACTTAAGAAGCTTGGTGAATTACTCACAATTATTCATTCATTGATAAATCCCCTTGCTTGATATTCTAAAAATACATAATTTTTTGGTTGAAGTATAACTATGGAAGACAACATGACCTAAATAATGTCAAAAATTATTCCTAAGTGGTATTTGTTAAGTTGAGTTTCATCTCAAACTTCTTGTTTGCCCACTAAGTCGTTGCTTCACCAATAAGTTGATTGTCAGGAATCTAGAACAACAAACATGTTCTGACACCACTTGTTAGGATCTTGCTCCTCAGAAAGAGCACAGTATGATTACCAAATATAAGCAATTGAATATGCGGAAATAACCAGAAACACAAGTAACTAGAATTCACCAATAGCACAAAATATGAGAGACAATACACTATCTTGTATTAACACTGTACAGAAAAGAATACATCAAAGAGCCGCCACACTCTTTCACCTTACAGAGATTCGCCACACCTCAAGTGTACAGTAATTCTTCTCACACACACTCTCCTACACAAAAACGGTCCCAACAACCAACTCACACACAGAATTGGTGTTCACCTCAACAACCAGTCAGTAATAACCCTGCCGGTACACCAAGCACTCTATAGCACTTCAAGCTGATCTCTCATGAACCTGCAACCTGCAATTCAAAGACCAAACTTACATGTAGATCTCTAATGACCTTGCAACAACCTGAAACTCATAGATCTTACAACTAGAAGGAACTCTTCCTTTCTATCTCATGCCTTAAACAATACATGCCAATGGGTCTATAAATAGATCCTTAACTTAAACACTAACTAATACTCTTAATTTAGACAATTATCCTCACAACCCAAGACTCTGGCTGGTCTTGACATGCAAACTCATCGTTCACTTAACTAACTGTCCGTGAAACGAACACTTCGGGAACACACAGGCGACCGACGTCGGTCCCTACTGGTCTGGTTCTGCCGACGTCGGCTGACTTCCTGCCATCGCCGGTGGCCTTTTGCACTGGATTCTACCGACGTCGGTCATGCTGCCGATGCCGGTTCCTGTAGAACTCAGCAACCATCTGTTCCTAGTTTGCAAAGGTTGAAGCTTTTAGCTCCACACCCTAACATTGATAAGCTACCCATACTACTTTTTTGACTTCAAATTAATTATAAATCTTGAAATAGTTATCCATATATATTAGCCATGATTTAACTCCATCCCCCAATATAGTTCCATTGAACTTGGGTGGATTCACTTTTTTCATGTTGCATGTTAACTCTATAGCTACTCGATCTCTTACATCTTATAACACCTCCTCATGAATCTACTCTTTAATATGTTCCTAATCATCAGGATGCTCTTTAATTATTTCCTAAGAATTCTCCTCTTTATGGCCATGCACTTCCTATTATAGGGCCATGATTTTATCCCTATCTCTTGCATGGTTATGATGATTTTGTCCAACTTTGTAGGTTGCTCTATTGTAAACTAATTTGGATCTACATGGGATTTGGTATTCAAAGTACCCTCACCTCTTATTCTAGTATGAACCATTATTTTTCCTATATTATGAGACTAATTTTTCATTAGTAGACACATTAAGTCCTATTGTTTGAGCCTTAGCTCTAATACCACAATGTAACACCCCCACTAGGTTTTATTGGAATATTGTAATTTTTTTAAAATTAAATACATAAATTCAACATATAGATTTTACCATGATAAATATTAACTAGTGATCTTTAACTAAATACATTAATTTAGTTAACTATCAAGGTTATAGCTAATCCACTTAGCTAAGGATCACCATGTATAGATATAAAAGTCATTAACAAATTGAATAACCATAATTACTGCATTTCAACATAAATGATATAGCACAAGTTTAGCCATAGCTGATACAATTTCACAACCTCTAATATAGGAATTACATTACATAAATATTAAAATTTTAACAATACATAAAATATATCAAATGATAAAACATGATATAAAGTTCCTCTGACCAGAGTCTAAATGAATTAGGAGTCTCCATGACTCAAATATCAATATATAGTCTAAAGTTTAGTTTCAAGTATAATAATCTAGATGGGAGAGAGAGTATCATCTGAGTGTTTTTCCACACCAAAAATAGATCATAGTTCCCTCGTAATATCACACAAATAAGGGGATGGACCTCCCTTCATAAATGGGTAGATAATGATAGTGTTTCATATAAATTTCACTTATATTCTTTGTAAGGAAGATAAAAGAAACTCAAAAAGGATATGGTTTAAAAACTTGATATTTTGTGCATGTGTTGATCTAGACAAGTGTAGATACTCCTATTTGGCTTGGGAGAAATGACCTTTGGATAATAAATCAATAAAATAAATGGTTTGATTAGTTAGATAGTTTGGTGGATTGCTTAGCAAGCTAGATCTAAGAAGCATGAGCTTCTTTGGAGGCTGTCAATCCACACTTTTAAATAATCAAGTTTTGAAAGATAAAGTACTTGTAGGAATAAAAAAAGATACTAAAATTAAGTATAAGAAGTGATTGAGAAAAGAATAGATGAAATTTACTAATTATAGCAACAAGTGGGTCAATAATATTTCTAAATAGGTTGGGTGTGGTTCAAAATAGGTTAAGGCTCTGTGATTAGGTAGAGTGTATGAAAGTTGGATTTGGTGAAGGTATGGTGGGTAGAAATAGATTGATGTTATTTTGTCACATAGTGGCCATTGATGGTTGAGGTGACCATCCATTATTAGGGTAACTATTGGTAGTTGGGGTGACCATTGATGGCTGGAATAGATTGTTGGTAGTCATTGTGATCATTAGTAGTTATTATGGGTTGGGTTTGGGTAAAAAAAGGCTATTTTGATGAGGTCACAAAATGGAATTATGAGAGATGGGATTGGGCTGGATTGATTATGAAATAGAAACAAAGTAACTGAGTGATTGAAAATAGATACTTAGTTTGTTGGTTGTTGACTTGATGAAAAATTGAGGCAGTTAATTGATAAGTTCATTAATGGAGTATGGGGAAATTTTGGTAGGGTAAAAGTACTTGGATATTGGTTGATGGATAGTAACACTTTGGATCTCTATTGTACTTGTTGTTTTGTTGGGTCACTAGAAGAATACCTAGAAAATGAAGTTTTGATGCAAAAATCTCTAGCTCTAGATGATTGATCGATTATGGATTTGGATTCACCCTCTCATATTATCTCTTTATAGGAAGGAAAGAGAGGTAAAATAATATGTTGACAAGAGTTTCAATAAGTAGTTCAAATTTAGCTTTTTCATGCATTAGTTTTCACATAAATTAGATGAGCTAAATATAAAAAACAAGCTAGAGTTGATTGGAGTTTCACTATTTAAGTGGTGGAAACCTAACCATTGTTGGTCAGGCCTAATCATTAATGGTTAGGGTGATCATAAAAAATCAAGGGTTAAAGGTTAGGTTGGGTTAAAAGGTGGGTTATCTAGTAGGTCAATTCTAAATTGAGTTAGGTTTGGTTTATGATTGAAAGGTTAGGGTTAGTCCCTAAAGAGTCTTGAGGTGGTCTAGGGGTGTTTCGACACTTGGAACCATGGTGTGTGGATTTATAATGTCTATACTTTTACCCCTTTTGTTATGTAGTTTGTATCAGTAAGTGGAAAAAAAATTGGAGTTAAGGTCAAAGGTTTAGTTACCTCAAGTATGAGAGGAGGTGTTCCCCCTTAAACCAAGAAGTGATGAGGTGAAACTAAATTAGGTGTGGGTTTGATGAATGATTAAGGTGGTTTTTAGTTGGTGGTTTGATAGTTTGGGAACTAAAGTATAAACATATTCAAAAAGTAAAACTTGGTGTGATAACCAAGATCATGCATTGACTAAGCTACCATGGTTGGTAAAAATAAGGTTAGTACTAGAAGGACAATTGATAAATGGACCATGTGACCATATGTGATGGTTGGGATATACTTGTAGACATAAGTCTCCTAGATAAAGTCAGTGTTTTCATGGGTATCCAAGGTAGGAAGTGCTCCCATGAAAACATAAAATTGGTTAGGTGTGTATAAGGTAGCACAAGTTCAAAACATTAAACTTGGAAAGTAGTTGGTTCTATCAAAAGGACCAAGGTAAGGTCATCAAAAAAGTATGTGATCATTTAGGCTAAAATAGCTAGTAGTGGGGTAAAGTGATGGTTGTCGAGGTGGGTAGAGAAGGTAATCTTCATGGGTGGGCACTTGGTGTGTGTGTCAAAAATTTGTAGGTGAAAAGTTTATGGTTAGAGGAGAGGGAAAACCCTACTATTTTAACCATCAATGGTGAGGGTTCTTGAGGTTGACTGTTAGTGGTCACCCTAACTATCGATGGTCAAGTATCAACCCTAAAAATACATGATCAAAAATACTACCAGGGTTCTTACTTGGATCATTTTAGTATGTGAATTTTAATGAGAATATTTTATCATTTTATTTGAAAAGAACTCATGCTTGGGGGTGAGTGACTGGGTGAGGTTGATTGAGTTGGATAGAGGTTGATCGATGAGGATGTAGGGCATAAAGATAAGAAATAGGCCCCAAGGTTACTCCTCGATGATGGTCAAGGAATGAGGTAATGTTTATTTTTGAATTGATAGATTAGGTTGATTTTGGTAAATGCATTAGTATTAGAATTTGATTGTTTATTGATTTATTATCATTTGTAGATGTAGTTTGTTTTAGTTTTGACCTAGGTTTAGGGTGTGTGTGGTTTTTGTGGTGAATTTGAGGGTGAAGATGAAATTAGAAGGGTAAGGTAGGTTGAGTAGGGTGGGGTTAGGTATAGGTGAAAATGTTTAGGTTGTTTTAGTATTTAGGTGGTTGTTTAGAGAGGGTAGGGTTTAGATATTTTATCCATGGTTAGACACAATGACCATCAGTAGTCATATCCAACCATCAAGGATCAATAACCATTGGTGGTTGGTTGCCTAATTTTTTTTGGTCACCATGACCATTGATGGTTGATAAGAGGTGGATTAATTTTTGAAAAAAAGGTTTAAAGACTATAGTTTTTAGGTAATGTTTGAAAAATTTAGTTCAAGGTTAATGTTGAGGGTTAAAGTGAAGGTAACATTGTTAATAAGTAAGGTTATGAATAGTTAATGTCAACGTACAAAGGTATAAGAGATAGTTAAATGATGTAGGGTGACAAGTAGTAGTTAAGATTGGGGATAGGTTTTTAAGGCAAAAAAGGTTATTGTTTAGGTTTTAGATAAGATAGGTTAAATGTTTATGAGTTGAATGGTGGATGAGGTAGGTGTAATAGGTAGGTGTAATAGTAAAAAATAGTATAGATAATCAATTTTCTTTTCTATCAAATATTATAGGCATTGGAGTAGATCGAGATGCGAGATCGAGTGCCTTAGATCTTTGTTAAGATTCATTAAGGTATGACTATAGCTAATTGGGCTCATATGGAAGAGGTGGGACATGGTGGTACCATGCATTACCATCATGTGCCATGGGATGTGGTGTTGATAGTGGTGCTCATCAAGAGATAGGATCCTGCCACTAACACCATCTTTCTACCTACAAGTGAGATGACCAACTTAACTAAGGATATCCATAGGATTACATGGCTACCCATATGGGGTGAGGTGATTTATCATATTGAGAGAGAGGAGCATGATGATTTTATGAATTTATTATTTGTGGATGACCTCAATGTGATGAGGTGTCATGTAGGAGGTTTCAAAAATACTCAAGTATCCTAGAGGGCTAGAGATGATAGGTAGATTCTAACCATGATGATGATAGTGGTGATGTTCTATCCATTGCTTAATTTGAGTAGTGAGAGGTTCCCTTATTTATTGTTGGGGGTACTAGTGGAGATGTTTCTAGGTCACACAATTATTGTGTCACCACCTATGTTGTTAGTTTAGATTTATGAGTTATGGGATTTTGAGCCCATAAGACGTATGGTATCAGCATGGGGTTTGTTCTACAATATGGGGTATATGATAACATCTAAGTGTTATTATTGATGGGGGTGCCATGGGAGGGATATGCTTAAATGGGATTATGAGTATGATTTATGAGTTGGAGAGATGATTTTTCCTTCTCAAGACTAGGTCGAGGGGTTCACAATATAGACTAGTTCATAGGCTTACTAGATGCCTTAGTTATCAAAGATGTGATTTGGAGACCATATGTCAGGTTTCTAGGGTGGGCACACTGTACTTGAAACAAACTATCCCTATAAATTTATTGATGGATCTATGGTAGGAGGGATGGTGAGATAAATTTTATACCTTTTGACAAGGTACAATAATAGTTCAACTTGGTATAAGGTATTCCTTAGGTATAAAAGGGAGGATACAGAGTTGCTACTACCCACTCCATATCCATTACATATATTCCTTGATCATAAGGAGCTATTAGTGAGGCTAGAGATAGATAATGTAGGCATTTTAGAGGGTTACCCTGCATGGTACTAGTCACTATATGTTTTAACTAATATTGGTGGTAATGATGGTGGTTGACAGGTTATGGATGTTGACCTAGCTAGTGGAGGTGGTCAACAAGCATAGATACAAGGGGTTACCCCAATGATGTAAGTAGTGATTGGTTAGAGGCACTAGGTATGAGTGGCACTAGCCATTGCATAGGCTTCCATGGTAGTATTATAGGCATTATTAGAAGTAGTGTAAGGTCAGATGGCTACAATTATAGGTGAGAGAGACTAGGCTAGGTCTCATCTAGCTTTGGTGACATGGGAGAGAGATTATCTCTAATAGATAGGGGGTGGAGTACTAATATTAATGGTACCAATAGGGACTATCCTTATATAGAGATACATAGTGACTATGGAGGAGCTATGGTATTATCAGACCATAATCTTTAGGCATTGTCTAAATGAACCCTGATGGGCTAAGTATAGGGTTATGATTATAGGTGGTGTAATTACAATGACACCAGGTTAGTGGGTTACATCTATAGGTGGCTATGCCGATGCCTTGGGAGGATATGCACCAGGAGTTAATGGTGCCCTAAGGACATAGTTTGATATGAGACATATATTTTAAAGTATATGGTTTTTGATACTATCCTACGAACTAATATAGTGATATGTATATTTATTTTGAGAGATACATGTACATGATTGTACACATAATGATGATTATGATTATATACTTATGATTTATAGATATGATCATCATTTATGGTTTGTGTTTGTTATTTTTGATTATGATGTGATGTTATATTGATTATGGTTATACTCATGATGATGTGGATGTGTACCTACCTATCTAGGCATGTGATGATATGTCATTTTAATTTATGTTCACGATGACATTGATGTTAATATGATATTGATGGTAATGATTATGGTTTAGCATGGCATGGTTCATATTTTATTTCTCATGATTATATACATGTGATGTTGCCTATATATGATTATGTGATGGTAATAGTGATGTTTATGGTTTTGATCTTGGTATGAGTGTAATTTTTATAGTTTGTGCTCTTGAAAAGATTATGGTTTAAGTGATGATTGTTCATGGATGGCTAATGATATGATGAAGTTGTTATGGATTGATGTTATTCTATGTGATTATGAAAATAATGTGATGTTGTTTTATGACTAGGATAATGTTTTTAATTTCATGTTTGAGATGATCATATTTATGACATTGATATGTTGATGGTGTTCATGCTAAATTTAATGAGTATATACTTTCTCCTTTAGATTTAGACAACGATAAAAATTGGATTATTTTCTATTTGTCAATGGATGTTATGATTTTAATATGATGTTGAAGGTAATGATTATGTTCATGGAGATGGGTTGTGCTAATGATGATATTATTGTATGTGGTTATGATTATGGTGATTTTTTTTTAAATTAAGGTGAAGCACATAAAGTAAGTTAAATAACAAAACTAGATGTGAGAGAGAGAAGATAATCAAGAGACAAACATCTAAGTGAATATATCAACTAGTATGAGAGGATAAGAAGAGGGCACAATGCTTATTCTTTAGCAAGGACTAAAATAACCAATGTTGGATTGGCTTAAGGAATATAAGCCCTTTGAATTCTTTATATTAGTATTCATAAGTTGGATAAAAGGTTTCATGATCACATAATGTCAAGTAGGTTTATAAATCCCTTGGTTATAGTTTATAAAGGGCAGATGGATGAAGATGGAACCTTCTTGTGAGACTAGATTCTTGTGAGACTAGCATGCCTCTTCTGGAGGTTACCCAAGAGATAGTACAAAAAAGTCCATATCATATATGGTGTAGACTGATTGATATAGGAAGTCTACTCATGAGATTTGATTGTGGATTTCAAAATTATTTTGAATTTTCTTATGTTTGGTAATGGGTATTTTGTTATTTTGTTGTTTCTTGGGAGGGTTGGGAAATTGATCAATGTGGAAAGCTTCAAAAAAATTATTGTGCTTTGAAAAATGCTTTACTCAGCCATCCTTCAAGGGAATGGTCTAAGTTTGTGTGCTTTGTTCAACACTTTTGGTAGTTGTCCTTCAAGGGAGTAACGTACCTTACTTTGTGAAATGTTGATATGTTTTTGTTAGTTGTCCTGTAAGGGAATAGTCTAAGAATGCTAGGAATGACCCACGATTATTTTTGGTTATGAATTTAATTTTGAATTTACTTGATATAGAATTTCTTATATAGGATTAAATGTTCTCCATTTAATGAAGGTAAAACTTAAAAGCACAAGAAGATTGAGTAGACATGAAATATGTTTATGTGACAGAAAACATGGGAATCCATCCTAAAAAAAGGGGTGGAAAGTACCATGAGAATCATGCCATGGGTAGATCTATGGTACCCATTATTCAATGTTAGGCTATGATTTTAGTGGATAATAACATGATTCATTTTTAATCGATTGCCCTTAAAATAGGGAGATGAATGTGGTTTGAAATTAGGGGATGTACTTAAGTTAGAGAAAAGGTGAGTTTGATCCTTTTTAACAAAAAAAGGACATAGATGCAAATAATTGAGGGGCTTAGGATTTAGGTTTCCTTGAAAAGATGATAACTGGTAAGCTCCTAATCTATACTTGTGCATTATGATATAAGGTCCAAGACAAATGAAAGAAAATTCTCCCCTTTTACTTTTATCCATGTTGGTGACATGTTGATTTTCCTTTAGGACAAGGTCTCTACTATTGAATTATCTCACTTTAAGGTGTTTTTTATAATTTATTTTGATACATTTTTGATAGACATGAGGATGGGCAAGGGTGGCTAAAATGCATTCATCAAGTAGCTCAAGCTAGGCTAAACAATGGTGATCATAATCATCTTTAGAAATGATATCCTTTAGGGATATGTGAAGAGAAGGAATTTCAACTTTGAGAGGAAAGATAGCCTCCATTCAAAACATAAGAGAGAATTGGGTATCACCCATAGGGATTCATATGTTAGTATGATATTCCCATAAGGTGAAGGGGATGTGCAAATGCCAATCCTGACTAGTTGCATTGATGATTTTGGTTAACATGTTGAGAGTTTTGTTAGAGGCTTCTACCTTTCCATTTCTTGAGGATGATAGGGTGATGAGAAACTTAACATAAAAAATACATCAAAAGACCTTAGACTTGTTTATTTTTTAAGGATTTACCATTATCGATGATAATTTTGTGAGGAACTCCAAAATGATAGATAATGTGATTATTACTAAAGTTGACAATCTTTTTACTTTGGTTAAGATAAAATGAATAGCCTCTACCTATTTAGTAAAGTAGTCATCATAGTGATGATATAATGATGTTGTTGTGAAGAATGGGGGTTAATTTCACCAATAAGTTCCAGACCCCATTGTGAGAAGGGCCAAAAATTTGTGGATATGTAAAGATTATAAATAAGTGAGTGATGTAAATTAACATGTTGTTGACATTTAACACACTTTTTCACATAACCACAATAGGATAGGCCAATAATATCTAAGGTGAATGATGCATTTAGAAATGAATAGGTCACTAAAGTGTCCCCCAAAAATCCCATCATACATTTCTTAGATAACATGAGAGGCTTCATGACTACGTAGGTAACAGAAGAGGAGACCATCAAAACTACATTTATAAATAATTCCCCCCAGTATGGTATAACTTGAGGTGTTCTGGAAAAATGCTCTTCAAACATTCCTAGAAAGGCTAGAAGGAATGATGGCAAGGTTAAGATAGTTGAAGGTCTGCTAATATCAAAGGTCAAGTTGGGCCTTTTCTACATTAAATATGGTGGGAGAGTCTAATTTGACATAAGAGGGTTGGGTAAGTTTATGGATGATGATAGATAGCTTAGAGTTAGAGGGTGCATATGGGATCTGAGAAGTGAGAGAAGTCATGGTATCGACAAACTTGTTCATAGATTTCAAGGTGGGTTAGATATAGTAGTGTTCAAATGAGGTTAAGAAGGTATTTATTAATTATTTGTACTATTAAAAAACATCTTTTTTACAGTGATAAGATCCATTTATTTGATTGACCACTAGTTGATAGTCACCAAATATGTTGATCATTTTAACTCCCAAGGCTAACATAGTTTGAAGGCTTATTACCAGGGCTTTGTACTCAACCATGTTGTTGGTTCATTCAAAATATAGCTTAACAGATAAAGGAATAGGTTTACCATGAAGGGGGATAAGGATGATCCAACTCCCTCACCACATTGACACTTTTATCCATTGAATAACATAGTCACTTGATAGGTGAAGTCTTCCTGAGAGAGGGTTGCGATGGAATCATCAAGAAACTCAAGAGGAGGAGCTTGATCATCTATTAAGGGTGCATCGACCAATTATTCATAAATGAATTATCTTTTAATTAAATTTTAATGAATAAACTCAATGTTAAACTTAGCTAAGAGCATGAACCACTTGGCCATAAATTGGTTTTTGTATGGCTTGGAGTGCATATATTTGAGTGGGTCAATATTGGTTATGACATAGGTCTTATGGTTGAGAAGGTATGGTAAAATTTTGTGGCCACAAAGACCAAGGCTAGGTAAAGATTCTCAATATGGATATATCGAGTTTAATATTCTACAATCATGAAATTGATGTAGTATATGGATTACTCTTTGTGTTGTTCATCTCAATGAGTGAGTATGGCCCCCAAGGAGTGGTTGGTGCCAAAGATATAAAGGTAGAAAGGTTGATGATCTTTAGGAGGAGTGAGGATAGGTGGAGACAAAATGTATTTCTTAAGTGAATTAAAGGCCTTTTGACAATCATTTTCCACTTAAAAGATATATCCTTCTTTAGAAGGTGATGGAAGGGTTGACATTGGTCTAAGAGATGGGAGATAAAGCAATGAATGGATTGGAGCTTCCCATACAATCTATGGAGTTGCTTGAGGTGGGTAAGAGGAGGCATGTTTAGGATTGATTTTATTTTGGTTGAATCACCTTTGATTCCCTAAAGGAATATGATGAATACAAGGAGCTTTCCTGAGAAGACCCCAAAAATGCACTTCTTGGGGTTAAGGCAGACATGGTAATAGATGAGTTGTTTAAAGATATTCTTGAGAATAGAAAAATGATTCTAACAATATTTAGATTTACTAAGAAGGTCATCAACACAGTCTTTGATGATTTTGTGGATAAGGTCATGGAAGATGTAGGTCATAGCACATTGGTAGGTTACACTAGTGCTCTTCAGTCCAAAAGGCATGACCCTATAGCATAAAATTCCCCATGGGGTGATAAAGGTAGTTTTGAGCTGATATTTAGAGGTAATTAGGATCTGATTTTAACATGAGAACCATGCTTCAGAGATAAAATCTCATGCCTAGTCATAAGATCAACTATTTGGCCAATGCTTGGTAGAATAAAGTCATCTTTTGGGCAAGCAAGGTTGAGGCCATGAAAGTCCACACAAATGCATAGTCCTCCTATGGATTTGGTGATAGGCATGACATTTGAGACCCATTAGAGTTAGTCAATGGGTTTAGAGAAATTTATAGATAGGAGACATTGGAGCACTTCCTTGATGATAAGGGATATACGAGGGTACATTCACTAAATTTTTTGTCTAACAAGCTTGGTGTCATGGTTGGTAACTATGTTGTGGGTAGTTATGGAGGGGTTGATTTCTAGCATGTCACTACAAGACCGAGAAAATGCTATGTTATGGTCTTATAAGAAGGATGGGAAGTCTTGAAGATCTTTAGAATTAAGTGATTGGCCAATTTCTATAATCCATGGGTTATCTTGATTACCCAAGTTAATATCCATGATGGGTTAATTCAACATGGTTAAAGTCTCAAGAGGAAGAGATTTGTGGATAGAAGAATTTGATGTACTAAGATAGGTGAAAATGGAATCATCATCCTAACACTGAATGGTATTGATGGTATGAGAGTCATCTCTCATCATCTAAATACGGGTCAGAGGAATGTTTACGATTGCCCTATCCTTTTGATAAGTCATGGGTTTGAGGTTGATCATGTTGATGAAAAAAAATTAAGGGAGATGATGATATAATCCTCTGATATTTATGGTAGAGTGGATGGTGAGGATGGTATTTCCTCATCAATTATGGTAATGGGAAGTGGGTTTGTTTGTTGTTTAGATGGCATGAACTCAAGGCCATTATTTTTGTGAGGTTTTCAATTTTTTATTAGAATCGAATCATGTGGCCTGTGTTCATACCAACCTAGGCCAAATATATTCTAATCACATTTATAGAGGTGTGTTTGGGCAAATTCTAGTTTATCTAGATAATAAAAAATAGAGGTGAATAGTTGGGGTGAAAAGGAGGTGGCATAAGTGTCAAGGGGTTTGTCAAGTTCCCCATAGATGAAGTTGGTTTTCCAAGTTGAGGATCTAAAAGGAATAATTGTTCCAATGTCGAGTTCATAACAAAGTTGATGGTCAAGTTTCCCATAATCTTGAGGAGTAGGGAAAGCATTAAGGGTTAGAAGGAGATACTCCCCTAATGAAAGATATTGGAAGGTTGATTCCAAAGGGTCCATTATGGGAATTTGGGTGGAAGGGATGGAAGAACTGGTAGATGCTATGTTAATAAAAGAATATGAAGTTTCATCATTTAAAAGTGAAGGGCTTTTAGATGGAGGAAGGATAATGTCATTGGGATAGTACATCATATTTCATGATGTAAAGGGATTGGGATCAGCTTGTATGGTAACAACTTGAATTTCAAGCTCAAATTTGATGCATTGATGTAAGGTGGATGGCACATAACCCATGGAATGAATCTGAAGGATTCCTAAGAATATGTTGTACTAGAATTATCCCTCCACTATATAGAAGAGCTCAAGAAGTGTGTAAGGTCCTAGGTGAATGTGAAGGATAATAGTTTTTAGAGTTGTGGCCATGGTATCACTGAATGATTAGAGAACCATTGTGGTTTCTAACATCTTGTTCTCAAGTAATTTGAGTTGATTATAGGTGTGGGAGGAGATGATGTCAATACTATCTCCCCCATCAATCATAACCCTCTTGATGTAGGTTTGGTTGATATAGGTGGTAATGAAGAGGGGAGGATCTAGCTCATCTGGGTGGATAAAAGGTATTTTTGAATCTTTGAAGGCAATAAGGTTGGAAATGTGAATGGATTTGATAAAGGCTACTAGAGGTTATGGGTCTTTTAGCCTAACCTCTATAGATTATAATGATTCTATCATTGCTTGGTGATGATAGGGTGAGGTATTAATTAATTCATACAAACTCATATTTACCAACATTTGGTGAAGCTATTTCAAAACCACTCATTGGATTGATTCAAATGGATTAGAGTGAAAAGGTCCCAAGATGGAAACTTTAGGTTTGGTTGAAGCTAAAGGTGCTTGGTATTGCCTGGGTGGTTGGGTGGAGGATGAGGGATATGTCTATGGAATGGACACCTTTATCTTTCCCTTATCCTTTTGTTGTGCCTATGATCATGTGACCACACAAATGGTATGGATTTGGGGAGTAGTCAGGATATGTGATTGTTTCAATTTCTCTTCACTCTAAGATGAGAGTGGGGGGTAGGTAGGTGTTGGTTGATGGCTATTAGTTCTTAGATAAATATTGGGCTCAGTAAAGGATAATCTAAAAATAAGTCATAATCATGATATATTTGATGGGTTAATGCTTGGAGAGACTTATAATTTTATGTCATACCCAGGTGCCTTATGGTATGAACATATGAATTTGTCATTGTACCAAGATAGTTTAGGAATATGTGGGTCAAATGGTCTGATAGGGGGTAAGGTTAAGAAATATTCCTAAAATAACCTATAAAGGATGATTTATTAGGACTCAAACAATGGTGACAGAGGCATGGAGGGCTTAGGTTTGGTAGCAGGGGTGGAAGCCATTTAGGAGTGGTCTTGATGGTCAAATACTTAGGTGAAGGGTTATCCTTGGTGAATGGTTTAGCTTTTGGTAGAGAGGTTGAGGGTTTGGGGTTAGAAAGTTTTGGGGTAGACATTTAGGAGATAAGTGGTTTTTTATATCTAGTTAGGAGATAAGAGGTATGTTCATGGGTGGTTCAGTGAAAATAGGTGTGGATAAAAGGAGTGATGGTATAACCAAGAGTGGTGGTTGAGTGTTGATTGGGATGGTTGGTTTCCTAATTAAGGTAGAGGGATAAGTTCTCATAATAGAGGTAAATGTCGAGAAGGGAGGTAGAGTTTTTATCTTTCAAATCCTAGGTGGTTTTGCCTTTTTGGTTGGTTTAACTTGGGGTTTGTAGTGGGTTTAAGTCTAACTTTATTGAAAATTGTGTAATCTTATGGGTAGGAAACATGTCAAGATTTATGGTAGGATTGGTTGAAATATGGGAGGTGACTTGGTTACTTTAAGTAGGGTAGGTTGAGATGATTTGGTGATGGTTTGGTTGGTATAAGTTTTGAATGGTTTAGGTGTGATGGTGGCAGGTTTGCCAGTAGAGGTGATAGGTTGGGTTGATAATGGTATGGTTGAGGGTTCTTGCTTGGTTGGGTAAGGAAGTCTGAGATAGTGACAAAATATGGCATGAAACATGTCAATTTGGGATAGGTATCCTAGTTTTTGGACCAATTGAGAAAAAGGTTTGTAGACAAGTTTGATCCACTCAATGTTGGTCTTAAAAGATAAGCCCATGGGTGGAGAAATGGGAGTGGGTAACTCATATTTTACCTCAATCAAAGTTTTTGAGGCTTGGGGAGGTATTTAATCAATGGGAGGAGTAGGTATAATGATCTCTTCCTTAGGAGTGCTTTCCAACGGAAGAGATGATTATTGTATGATGGAAGAAAAAGGTGTGGTGGGAATGGTTATCTCCTCTAGTATGTCCTCCAAACGGGATGGTTGCTCCACTATCTTGATAAATAGAGGAAGAGAAGAAGTTATATTCTTTGTTTCAATTTTCAAAAGATAGGTTGGTGACTCCAATACCTCAATAAGTGGAGGAGATGGTAGGGTAGGTTGGATAGTGGTCTCTTTAGTAGTGAGTTGACTAAGTACCATGTTAATGGTGTGTACCTCATGGAAGGATTTTTCTTTGTTTTCATTTTTAGTGGATAGAGTGTGGTTGGGAAATGGTTGTCTAAATATGTCAAGTGATTGGTTTGGAGGTACATAGGGGTTATCCAGTGTAAGCTCCCCCTTGTCACTGAGATTTTAGACAATGCTCTTGAAGGTGTTACACCTACTACATCATGTCCAATGACATGATGGAAATTACACAATTCATTCTCTTTATACCAAGTAGGTGTAGGATGAGAAGAGTTGAATTATTATGGAGTTTTGATCAGAGGAAATTGGATAATGTTGGATTTTAATAATTTCTCCAAGACTGATGCATATGACTCCCCTAGTGGAGTAAATTGTCTTTGGTTGTTACAACTTGGATTCTTGATATTTGGATTGGAGTAATTAGATTGGTTAATATGGGGGGAGGGGTGATTTTAAGTACAACTGAGTTTATGGTTCCCTTATTTTTGAGTTGGGTGTTATTTTAGTTATTGGGTTTGCAAGATGATGTTTTACTTGATTTAAAGGTGGAATTATTTTTCTTCAACTTTAGTTTCCCCTCATCAATGACTCTATTTTATGGTTTATGGGCCATGGTGAAATCCTTGTCAAAGGTCCTAAATCTCTAAACCCACAAAGTAGTGGAAATGTGTTTGGCACATGCTTGAATAAAAATCTCAATCAACTATGGTTGGGGTAGAGAGAAATAGAGTTGGTTGATGAGACTTTCTAACAAGCCACGAAGTCAGCAATAAACTCATTGTCAAACTATCAGATGGAGTATAAATCGGTGATTGAAACCTTCCTAGAGATGTTTATAGAAAAGTGGTCTAGGAAGGTTTGGGAAAGTTGGGCAAAAGATAAGAGGGAGTGTTTGGGAATAACACTATACCAATCTAGTGCTGAACCTGATAGAGACATGGGGAAAGTATGAAGAAAGAGGGAATCATCATAGGAAATCAAGTAGAATGAGTGCTTAAATTATCTAAAATATTTTTTGGGATATTGCTTTCTAATAAATTTAGAAAATTTGGGAATTTCTCACTGAGGTGGGTAAGGTCAAATAGGGACAGATCAGTGAGTAGGTTCATTACATATTTGGTCATACAATAATAGATTCTAAGTACCAGAGATAGATTACTCTAAGGTGGTCATTTTGTCCATTATAAATTTGATAAGATCTATTTGTGGTTGTCTACCTCCATAGTTATAGGGTAGGTTTTGTTGGGTCTAGGTAAGCATAGCATAAAGATAACCAGTAAAAGGTTAAAAATTTGGCACATATTGGTATGCAGATGGGAGTGTTTGAGAAGGTGTTGGGTATAGGTAAGTAGATGTGGAAGGTTGGGTAGAGGATGGGGGAATATATCCTTGTGGGTTTGGGATATTGCTTAGATTAGGTGTAATATATACTTGTTGAGAATCTGATATGGGTTGAATTGGAGGTATGGTTAAGTTGGTGGGTTGGGGATAGGTGGTGATCTTGGTGTTGATGGGTACAAGGGTGGAAGATATAAGAACCACCAAGCTATAGAGTGGAGTAGAGGTAGGTGGGTTGGGAATAAAAGGGGAAGTAGAAATAGTGGTTGAAGGTACTTCCACTATAAGAGGGGTATGGGTGGTCAAAGGCTAGGTTGCTTGCATGTTAGAGGAGTTGTTAGTTGGGGTAGATTGTTTTTAGTAGTTTATTGGTTAGGTAGATTAGTTTTAAATAGTGGTGTCAATGGGATGGTTGGTGAAAGATGAGGCCTGGGTAGCCAAAGGTTTGGTGGAGGTGGGGGAACTAGAAGTGGTTCCCATAAGGTGGGATGGCATCCCATAGGTAAGATCACTAGGTGGAGTTAAAAGAAGGGTAAAATGAGAGATGGTGTAGAGGTAATGTTGAAATGTCATGGGGTTGTCATCCAAGAAGGTGGAAAAATATGCATATCCTTAGGTAACTATCCAAGGGATGCTAAGACTATCAGAAGGATGGGGGGAACCATTTACATCTAAGAATTAATCCATGGATGAAGAGGAAGATGGGTGATTAGAAGGTGGATCCTGGTTTGCTTTGTTCTTTAGTTGTTGCCTAGTTAGAACCAAGTAAATGGGAAAAAAGAGGAAGATACAATAAATCACACAACTCATATAGAGAGAAGATAAGAAAAAAGTCAAGGAAAAGAAACACACACAAAAGTGCACTAATCCTAAGATTTATTTTAATCTTTTTGTAGACACCAAAATCATGTCTACTCCTTGGTCGTCTCCCCCTTCTCTCCCCCTTGGTCCTTTGTCCACTTAACCATGCCTAACCTATGTCTTATTAGTTTAAAATAATTATCTTATTTTAAATTAATAATTCTTTATCTCTCCTTCCCTCTCTCTCTCTTCTTAACACCTCACCACCCTAGGATGCCCTTCCTTGGATTCCCTTCACTACCCCATGACCAATCTTAAATGCCTAGACCCCCATTTCATCTCACGTCCATTTAAATCACCTTCGACCGTTTCTTACTCGGACTCGCTGACTCGACAGTTGGGAAAATAGATAGAAGGCTATTTTTAGCCTTTCTACCTGCCTTCCAGGCGTTGATGTCGGTCAATAGTCGGTTGACGTCGGTGGTTTTGCCAATGTCAGTTTCCTTCAAAACTGTGTTCTTGACCCGAATGTAGGATCAATTTTTCCAATCTCTCGAATCAGACCTTTCAACCTTTGACCATCCAATATTTCACTCCTTAATCTGTCAATCCTTCCAATCATCAAACCTCTCACTCTCTCTCTCTCAGGTACACATAGCAAGCATCAACAATAGGGCCTCTACACCAGCAACATGTCTTCTACACTAGCAACATCAGTAACAGGTCTTTCACACTAGCAACATCAATAATAGGTATAACCAATCTGCAATGCTCCTTCTTTAGCAAGCCACAAGTAAGTATTTCCTCTATGTTTTCATCATGTTTTCTAGTTATTACTTCTAAGTGCTATGAACTAGGCTCAGCCATCATCAACCAGACTATCAACCAGACCACATACCCGACCTGCCCTTCTCGGAGAGGCTGAAAGGCCTCCTCTACCCTCTGTCCCTTTTTAACATTATGTCCATTGTCCCACACCCTTGCAATAGACTCTCAGACCCTACACAGACTCCCAAACCCCTTCTCAAACTCATCCACAGACCATAAACCCATCCAGAACCTGTCCCAGACCATTGTCCTGACCGACATTGACCACTACCTCCACTGATGTCGGCAGACTAACCGACGTCGATAGACTTGACAACCGACATCGATAGACTAACTGACATCGGCGACTGTGACCAGACTGACAGCAGCATTCAGGTAAGCATTTGCTTTTATTTCTATTTTAGTCTTTAATCATTTCAGTCTTTTATCATTCTGCTTTTTATCAGACATTCCTTTAACAATCAGTGGGTTGTCATCCCCCAAGAAGTCTTTGCACTTCTAGGACCAAGCTTTCGCTTGGCAGTCCACTTTCTAGCCATCTAAATAATTTTTGTGTTTGAGTCTCTTTCTTCTACAGGTGTCATCCTCCACAACCAAAGAGGAGTTCCTGCTATCGTCTGAATTTGGTGCGCAAGACTTCATCCAAGTAACATCTAACCCGTAGACCATTTCTTCTAATTTCTCATTTCCTTTTTCAATGTGAAAGCAAAAATCATATAGAAACATTTTGGCACGCCCAATGGGATCCTAGGGTCTTCCTTGGGTTCTTTTCTTTTCTTTTCATGTAGGGTGCATTAGGTTTCTCCTTACATCTCTTTCTTCTATCTCTTCCAAAAGACACTATCAGCAAAGGTTAAAAAGAATCATTATTTTTCTTTCCTTTCTTGCAACTTAGACTAGTCAAAGTCATATTCTTCAACCCTTTCTCACATTATTTGCATCCAAACTCACATTTTGATTTGGGCTTAAAATACATTGCATCTCATTTCTATCTGAATGCATACTTAGTCCACACATCTAGTAATTAGAAATGCATCATGAATAAAGCGTAGGCCACTTATGTTACACATCCAAACCACTTGCACAAATCAAACATCTTAACTTACCTAAGACAAGGCCTGACTGGGATTTCATCACCCAGCAGATACCTTACCCATCTCAGCAATCCCACTTGGACTTCACTACCAAGGGGAAAGCCCACTCTGTTCTCTTGCAGAGGATAATCTCTAGAGGAAGTATATTTTTGCTAAGTCAGACCAGCTTATCACTAGGCTCGTGAAGTGAGGGGAGCTTGCTCCTTAGCACCAGGCCATGTACGGAACCTAACATAGACTCTTGAGCACCGAAACTAACCCAAAACCAACTTTAGACTACCTCTTCTAGGACTTGTTTTACAAGCCAACCTCCCAAACACATCCTAAGGCATAAGCCAACATGATTCTAAAAGTTTATTCTTAGGATTCAATGCTTAGGGTCTACCTGTCTCCATCTATTTTTCTATTCCCATCTGGTTTTTTAAGATAGTGAGGATGTTTTCTTCTTTTTTTCCAAAAACTTTCAATTTTTCTGAGTTTCTAGAAAACACAGTCACTGACATCAGTTTCACCACTGACATCGGTAACTTTCTTCGCTGGCATCGGTTATCTGACTGATATCGGCAATCTATTTCATCGACATCAATTTTTCAACTGACATCGGTCACTGTCCAAACTTTTCTTTCCCAAAATAGCAGGTTTAAAACCTGACTTTCTTGCTGTCCAACACCCATTCTAGTTTTTTGAGACTGAAAAACATAGTTTCTGCAACCTGACCCTTCTTGCCTTGAATGGTTTTGACACGCAATCAAACCAGGACTTTTCTTGACCACACAGGGCAATGACCACTCCCACCTTCACCATCTATGTCTAGTCCTCTAATGGAATATCATTCAAAGACCGAATGAACTCCTACCCGACCAACTCCCAATCAACCTTCAATTGTCCCCGAAGGGGACCCAAACTTTGAGAGACTCCTTGACCACAATGTCAAGGCTCTCCAACACTATCTCGCAAGAAACCAAACACGAGACCTTTTGGGTGAAGCAGCAATGACATCAACACCATCCACTACCTAGCCTTTTATGACTCAGACTATTGCCTTAACCATTAACCTGACCATGGCCAATATGCAAAGTTTGGCCTCCCCATCTATTTTTGGACCGACCTCCATCAGGGTTTCATTACCCCCTCAGCCACATGCAATTCAACCAAGTTCCACATCATACCAGAACTTGATTGTCTCGACTCCACACACTCTTACACCTATAAATGCAGGAGTGTCTACCTCACCTTTTGCCAATGCCGCCATGCAACCACCTTTGGCAGTATCTAGTCAACTTATGCCTTCTACTTTCATGACACAACCACCCCTGGCTTCCACATCTATCCCAATGACTAGTTATCCATATGTTGCGCCTATACAAGTGCAACCAACTACATCATACACCTCTTCTAGCACCTTCTAAGCACCTTAAAACTAAGGGGGCACCCCATCTACCAATCCGTCAGCCGATCTCATCAAGATGCTGATGGACAAAATGTCTAGTCTTGAGGCTTCCATTTTTGGTTCAAGCAATGTCCTTTCATATGACCAAATTTGCAACGAACCCATCCATCCCTCCGTTCTGATCCGACCATACCCCAACCAGTGGGAGCTTCCTAAATTTACTCACTTCTAGAGTAAGGAAGACCCACAGCAGCATCTACAAGCATTCAGACATGCTTGTTATCTCATAGCCCATGATGATGTGTTATTGTTACGCACCTTTCCCATGTCAATTTCTGGCCTTGCCCTTGATTTGTGCAGCTTTCTCACCAGTCACTCTCTCTTTTCATTCACTCAACTTGCCCAATTTATTTATTGACCACTTTTTTATCAATATCACCAAAAAAGTCTCAATCACAGACCTCTACTCCATCAGACAGTTTGACGACGAATCAATAGTTGATTTTGTCACCCGTTGGAGAGGATTAATTAACCAACTCTCCTTCTCTTTGACCCAACCTGAGCTCATTGAGCTCTTCTCTCAAGAGCATGTTCCATGCACATCTCATCCACCTTGTGGGTTTAAACATTCTACACTTTTGGAAAAGCTTTCACCATAGCCCGAAAGCTTAAACTCTGCGCTATTGAAGAAAATAGGGTCAAATTACATAATACCAATGCAAAAACCGATGACCCTTCTTCTTCTAGACCTTCTTCTTCCCACTCCAAGTCTAAAGGAGTGACAAACACTGTGGTCATTAGATCACCATCTTCAACAACAACTAATCAATCTCAACCTTCAACATCTCAAAGCATCACCAAACAATTCCAACAACAATACATACAGCATCAATACACTCCACTTGGAGAGTCATACGCTTTCATGTTGGAAAAACTCCTCAAGCAGGGGGTCCTCAATCTCCCTCCAATCTGACCACCTTAATTTGACCCTTTAAACCTCTCCCTACCTGGTATAGGGAAAATGACTTTTATCACTATCACCGTGTCCAAGGCCATGACATCGACAACTACCAAACCTTCAAAAACATCATTCAAGACATGTTAGATAAGGGTGACCTCATCCTAGACAATCCAAATGTGTCACCCAATCAAAACATCGACATCTTCAGACAACCATTCCCAAACCATGCTCCTAATCAAAACAATGTCTAGACCATGACCGATAGCTCCCATGAGCATGACATACACACAATCAACACTATCTCTTCTCTTATCCCTAACCAACCTATTCCATAGGTAGAAGAATTCTCTTCTCCTATTAGTCCTCCATCGACCTCTCTTATATTGGAGGATGCCTTGACCATACCTATGCCATTAGCCCCACATTCATCCTTCCTCCCACCAATGGAGGACCCTACCTTTCCTACTCCTCAACCACAAGTCGAAGGCACAATCATCCCTACCCTCTACCCTCTTGAGGAGCCGCACTCTCCTATTTCTTCTCCACCAAGAGAAGAACCAGTCTCTTCACCCATTTCGACCGAGGAAGACCCAGTCACGGTTTCCTCTTGCCTTTTGCCTGAGATTGCTACATCTCACTCACCTCCATCCACATCTGAACCCAAACCCGTATCTAACCTCGCCTCACACAATGGTGGCCCTCAACCCAAACCAAAGAAAGCCACTAAACCATACTGGAGGACTCCTTCCCCACCTTCATCATTACCTTGAATTTTGGGCTTGCCTCCGTCCACTTTAATAGGAGTGCTTCCTAATCCCATACTTCACAGAGGCAAGTCACCTCCATTATCCCCTCAACCCATCAAACATATATTTCCTCCAAAATGACCAATGCCTCTTACACCTCTCAAACCAAAGTCATCAACCCCCACTGTAACAAGATGCACAGACCCATTAGCAGGTTCTTATGCCTTGCTATTACGGCAATTGTTGCAATCTTCTCACGTCAATCTCCCACCTCTTAAACCATATCAATCTCTCAGACCAAAATCACCCTAGTTTGATGACACTCAGATTTGTGCATATCATTGCATGCCTAGGCATGACACTGAGCATTGTTGTGCCCTCAAGGTTGTCGTTCACCAATGCTTGGAGAAAGACACCCTTCTTCTTGACCATATTATCAACAAACCTTCAACACCTCCCCCACTCATCAACTCTCAGATCAAGACCATCTTGGTTTGACAACTCTAAATTTTGCCACTATCATCACACTCTGGGACATGATGCTGAGCATTGTTGCACTCTTAAAGCTGTCACTCGTCAACACCGAAAAAAGGATACCCTTCTCATCAAGGATCCTCTTGACCACCCCTTCAACAAATCATCAACACCGACCCAAGCTTCTCAAACCTCATCACCTAAATTAGGATCTCCATGCCAGACTATGGTCCCTTTACTACCTTTAACCCCATTATTTGACATCAACACAGTCAATCTGACCACCAAGCCTCAACCAACCTTGACCAATCTACCAAACATTCTCCCTAGCTGCTGGGGGAATTCAACATTCATCCAAGCCTCAACCAACCTTTCAACCCAGTCTCGACCAAATGTCAATCACTCTTTTAATCCTAAACCTCGACTAAGCCTCAACCAAGCCTCGACCATGCCTCGACCAAACAAGCATCGACTCGACCTCGACCAAACATTCAACCTGACCTCAACCAAACATCAACTAACCTTGTTAATCATGACCTCAACCAGTCTCGACCAAACATCAACCAACCTTTTCATCAAAACATTCAAGCTGACCTCGACCAGACCATCAACCAAACCTCAACCAAACCTTGACCAAACATCAATCGATCTTTTAATCATGATATCGACCAATCATTGACCAAATATCAATTGACCAAGCCATTGACCCAATCTTAAGAAATCATTGACTAAATATCAATTGACCAAGCCATTGACCCAATCTCGACCAATCTCAACCAAATATCCATCAACCCGACCCTCGACCAAACATTCAACCAGTCTCAACCAATCAGTGACCATATCAACCAACCAAGCATCAACCAACACGTGACCAATTTGGAAAGAAGTAAACAAAGACAAGTTGGCTCGAACCTTACATCATCATGCATGAACATGGACCAGGGACTTATCAGAACCTGAGCCTCTTAATCCCTTGCATCTGTGAGCATTCTACTGTTAGTCGAGTACTCGTCCACTTGACATTTAACTTGAGCTCATCCCTTGAGCAACCCAATCCTCTTAATACTTATTCCTTTCAACCCTATTCCCCTGAACAAACCCTCTATAACCCTTTTATATAGTATTAATGATTTGTACTAATAAAAGGGAGCCCTTCAACTTCTATAGTCTTGTCCATGACTCAAAATTCTGTCAAAAACAAATTGAGATGTCAAAATATCAAAGGTCACAAAATCAAAAAGTAGACTACTCCCTCGAAGGACAGCTATACTATCATTATTGTAGCTAATAGACTGCTCCCTCGAAGGACAGCTATCCAAAGCCCTCAAATATATAAAGCAAAAATATAGACCACTCCCTCGAAGGATGGCTATGACTAAATCTTGCTATAAATAGCACTCTTTTAGAAGCTTCCTGCATTGATCAGCTTCACAAATGACCACAAAGCAAATGACATCTCTATGTGGACTTCCCGCATTGATCAGTCTGCCAAAAAAAAAGGGTCATGGACTTGGTTTGTAGTCGTCTCAAGGTCTCCTATAGAAAGGGGCAAGGTTCTCTCTACTCTAAAATGGGTTACCCTCTCCTCCTATCACATCACCTACTCAAGGGACTTTGAGCTCACTTTAATGTCAAAGCAATTCGATTACTTCTCTAACACAACCCATGGTCAACGATGTAATGTATGAATGGGCCTTTTGGTTCTAACAACCCCTATCTAGGCTATCATTATGGTCCTTGTCAATGGAAGAGCAGTTTGCCTTTCACTTATTTTTTACATCTTCGTCACGAACAATCCAACCAAATCATTTTATCAACCAAACCAAACCACCCAAAACATTTTCAGACCACCAACATGACATAGTCCATTTCACATAGTTTCTATGGACACCAATACACATGGAAACTATCGACCACACAATTTATGTTAAGCATAAACCATTACTTGCTGAAGCATAAATCGACTCATTTCATTTTTAGCATACATCCATCATGAATATGGAAAATTGATAAGGATGAAAAGACCACTCAACCAATGTTGCAGAATACACCATCACACAATATGGAAAAGGCTGTAACATCATCTTATCCTCATCATTTCAACACATGACCAAACCAACCTATCGACCATTTTGCCTCCTAGTCTAAACTACATTGGTCTGAGGCCCTAACAACAAGGGCTATGTAGGTATCACTCAGTCGACATGATGTCTTCTGGGGTTAGCTCGACCACATCCGTTTGTTCATCTACCTTATGGACAAACTATCTTGCCTTTGACTATGACTTGACCTCGACCAACCTCGTCCATAATCACCCCTCTTCCTCCCTTTTTGGGAGAACTACATTGGCCTGAGGCTTTAAGACAAGGGCTATGTAGGAAGCACTCAATTGACATAGCATCTTCTAGGGTTAGCTCGGCCACATTCTTTCTTTCATCCATCCATTCATTCGACCAGCTATCTATCTCAACCTACCTCGACCAATGACCTTTGAGATCGCACCTATCTCCTCTGACCACTTCCAAGACAAATGTTGCCTTGGTTGTTTTTGCATGTATGCTACCTCATGAATGGTTAGAAAAATTGTTTGTAACCCATATTTTGACCCTCACAAGTATAAGATCGTAAGTCGGTTAATCCCCACTACTTGTGACATTTTCATGTTTCTAAGAGCACTTCCTGAGCCTGGGATACCTGGAACATGATGACCATTAGAGCTATAGCTTAGATTGAATAACCTGATCAGCTATGACCAAATGCTGGGGCCCAATTACTTCAATTTCGGCACTCCTCGACCCTTGACCTGTGACAATTTGACCTGACCATCTCGTGGAGTGGTATACGTGCAATCACAACTTTTGCAGCATTCACACTCACACTTTCACCCTTCCCATCCACTCTCTATCAAATCAGCACCCGATTTTAGGTTACCTTCCCTTAACTCCCACTTTGAGGGGGAATACCTCATCTCACATCTGGTGCAACCAACCACCTCTTGTTTTTGTCTTGCAGTTCACTTGAACAACCAACAGGACAAAATCAACTTTATCCCATACCTGGGGCAACCAAATCCTATTTTTGTCTTGTAGTTCATCCAGAACAACCAACAAGACAAAAAGGGGAAAATGTAGACACCAAAATTGGGTCTATTCCTTGGTCGTCTCCCCCTTCTCTCCCCCTTGGTCCCTTGTCCACTTAACCATGCCTAACCTATGTCTTATTAATTTAAAATAATTATCTTATTTTAAATTAATAATTCTTTATCTCTCCTTCCCTCTCTCTCTCTCCTTGACACCTCACCACCCTAGGATGCCCTTCCTTGGATTCCCTTCACTACCCCATGACTAATCTTAAATGCCTAGACCCCCATTTCATCTCGCATCCATTTAAATCACCTTCGACCGTTTCTTACCCCGACCCGCTGACCTGAAAGTTGGGAAAATGGATAGAAGGCTATTTTTAGCCTCTTTACCCGCCTTCCAACCATCGACGTCGGTCAGTAGTCGACTGACATCGGTGGTTTTGCCAGCGTCGGTTTCCTTCAAAACTGCATTCTTGACCCAAATGCAAGATCTATTTTTCCAATCTCTCAAATCAGACCTTTCAACCTTCAACCATCCAATCTTTCACTCCTTAATCCGTCAATCCTTCCAATCATTAGACATCTCACTCTCTCTCTCTTAGGTACACATAGCAAGCATCATCAATAGGGCTTCTACACCAGTAATAGGTCTTCTACACCAGCAACATCAGTAATAAGTCTTCCACACTAGCAGCATCAGTAATAGGTACAACCAATCTACAATGCTCCTTCTTTAGCAAGCCATAATTAAGTATTTCCTCTATGTTTTCATCATGTTTTCTAGTTATTGCTTCTAAGTGCTATGAACTAGACTCAGCCATCATCAACCAGACTATCAACTAGACCACATACCCGACCTGCCCTTCTCAGAGAGGCTGATAGACCTCCTCTACCCTCTATCCCTTTTTGACATTCTGTTCATTATCCTACACCCCTACAATAGACTCTCAAACCCTGCACAGACTCGCAGACCCCTTCTCAGACCCATCCATAGACCATAAACCCATCCAGAACCTGTCTCAGACCATTGTCCTAATCGACATCGACCACTACCTCCACCGACATCGACAAACTAACTGACGTCAGCATACTTGACAACCGACTTTGATAGACTAACTGACGTTGGTGACTGTGACCAGACTGATAGCAACATTCAGGTAATCATTTGCTTCTATTTCTGTTTTAGTCTTTAATCATTTCAGTCTTTTATCATTCTACTTTTTATCAGACATTCTTTTAACAATCAGTGGGTTGTCATCCCCCAAGAAGTCTTTGCACTTCTAGGACTAATATTTCACTTGGTAGTCCACTTTCTAGCCATCTAACAAATTTTGTGTTTGAGTCTCTTTCTTCTACAGGTGTCATCTTCCACAACCAAAGA